>CAJVQA010001455.1:0-25526 GCA_910591915.1 Cetraspora pellucida | reverse complement strand
TAGCCAAGTGGCTTGCCAATTAATTTGGTTAAAGATTTTGTTCTATTTTTGAAATCAGTTTTGTGTAGTTCATAGTGTGTAAATATATGCATAACAAATTATATAAATACTGTAATAAATAGATAATTCTAAAAGAAAGTTTTTAAGATTTAGAGTATAAGATGAGTTATAGATATTGTAAGGCATGAAAGTTAGATATGATAAGTTGTAATAGTTTCATGCCAGTTGGTTAGCAAGGTTATTATATGTGTTATTTTGATGTGCAGTGACTTTATGAAAAATAATTTAAATTTTATATAAATTAACAAAGTTAATTAATGAGTTTCATAGTGAAAAATATAGTGTATATATGTAAGATAAGGTTGTAGAAGAGTTAAAAATGCTTTGATATTTAGAAATTACAGATTGAGAGTCTGTATATATATCTATGATACTATTTCTAGAAGCAGTAATAAGGGCAGATAGAATAACAATAAGTTCAGCATTAAGTGAACAAGACCAAAGTTTTGTTTGAGCTTAAAATATATATAATATGAAGTTATTAGAAATTTGAACCTATCTAATACCTATTGAGTATTGTGGAATACTCAAATCAATAACAAAGCCATTAGTATAAAAGTGAAGTTCTAATAAGTTAGCATTATAGTTGGCTATTTGTTAAAGGTTATGTATAAATGAACAAGATTCAAAAATTACAGGAATTGGTTAAGTAGGAATAGTAATATTTGGACAACCTGGGATTTGAGTAGAATGCCAGATTGGAATAGAGTATATAAGATCAAAATGATTAGTATTAAAGTTAAGAGTTTTGTTATAGATGTTAACTTGATCTAAAAATTGAGTTGAAAGATTAGTAGGAATAACAATTATATATTTGTTAGCAATTATTTTGAGAGTTGGGAGAGCATCTAGGACATATATAGGATTGAATAGATGGAAAAGGATAGAGTCGAGTAAATTAATTGCATTGCTAGTATGTAATAAGAATTGATCCAGATGCTGAAGGTTGCCTTCTGGCTTTTCTAGCAATAATTTAATTATCAAATACAGTAATAAGCCATAGTTTTTTGTATAATAAAAAGTGTTCAGTTGTATAGCTGTAGTAATTAGTGTTAAGTAAGTATAAGTGTTGATAAAGTGTATGATTGTAAAAATGGCTTGTAACTTGGTCTTCTAAATAAGTAAACCAAAGTGGCAGTTTGCCTTTTGGAATCTTGTATATATGAGAAGAAATGTGTTTTCAGTCTAATAAACATGAATTGTCAAATGTTGTAAGTTGATCAAAATATAGAAAACCATATTGCTTAAGTTGTTTTTTAAAGATTAAGTATTTTGAATATGAGAAGAGTAGAGATTCTAGTAAGATGAAACCTTGTTGAATAGTATATGAGATGTTGTAAGTTGGATTAGCAGTAAATGTAATGCCAAGATGTTTAAAGAGTTGAATTATTTTGAAATTGGTAGTATGTTTATTTGGTCCATTAATAATAGGATTGTTATGTATTAAGATGCTAGTAGGTGATCAAAGATTATTTTGAAGTTGTTAGAGCCAAATGCAAGTACTAATATTAAGAAGATCAGAAGAGTTAAGTCTTTTGGTATAGTTTGTTATATGGTGTTAAAGTTGAATATCCAATATATTTTAAATATTATATAGTTGAGAATAGAGTATTATACTAGTAAAAATTGTATAACTAAATTTAGTCTTGTTTTTAACAAATCCAATATGGTTGGTAAGGATTTTATTACATATGTTCTGACTAAGAACAATGTTGTGAATACAGTATTCAATTGTAGGAATAATAACTGTATTAATAATGTATTATGTATATGTGTTAGTAATTTTTTTTGTACTTGCAATTTTAACAAGATGTGAGAATTCAGCTGTAATAAGCTTAGTTTGTTTTGCTTATTTGTTGTTAAGTGTAAACCAATATTCTAGAAATTTAAATAGTTTATTTGAAAGATAAAGATTGAGTAATTGACTGTTGTAAGTAATAGGACTATAGTTGGTTGGAGGATTATTGGTTGTGAGTATTGATTTAGTAGAATTAATTTAAATATTAGCTATATTGCAAAAGGATTTTGCTATTAATAAGATTTGAAAGAGTTCTTGTTATAAGGAAGCAATCCATAAAGTGTCATCCATATAGGCAAGAACAGAGTAGTAAGATTCATATTTGTTAAATGTTTGGTTTTTAAGATTAGTTGGCCAGAAAACTTTAGTGATTATTTATTAAAGTTATTGTAAATATATAAGATAAGTGGATCATAGTATATTCTTCATAGAAGAGAAGTAATAGTTTCTTCTTGTTCAATACCATTAAGTATAGGATATGAAGAAGTAAGACCAAGATTTGTGATAACTTGATTTTGTTAGTTAGTAAGTAAATTAATGATAGTGTTGATAATAATAGAAGGAAGAGCAAGATGCTACAAAAAATGTTTAAGAAGATCAAGATTAACTGAGTCATAGGCCTTGCTTATATTTTAAGACAAAAGCCAGATTGGTTTTTGGTTGTATGATGCATCTTCAGTAAGGTTGTTAAGTATGTGTATAGATATTGAAGTACTGTTGTTTGATAAAGCAACATAATTGTATAGTAAGAGAATTAGATGTTGTAAGAATATTGTACTAATTCTGTTTGTAATAATCTTTGTATAGACTTTATGAGTATGTTCAATTAGGCTTATAGAATGAGTAAGGTTAAGATCTCTATCAAATGTATTGCGCTTTGGAATAGGGTATATTCTGCTATGCTTTCATTGTTTTGAAGTTTGGCCAGAGTTGAGATAGTGATTAAATAAAGCAGTTATAACTTTAATGCAAACAACACCTGCATGTTTAAGCATTTCATAACTGATACCTGTAGGACTATAGGCTTTTTCCATTAAGAAGTTTTGCTATAGTTTGGAACACTTCTTTTTCTGTAATAGGAGTGATAAGAAAGCTATACCATTGAGTATCAATGTGTAGTTGTAATTGGTATTGTATAGACCAAAAATATTAAATAGGTTTTGGTTAATTGGTTAATAGGCTATCTAGTTGAGAAAGTGAGATTGTATATATTGCTTGATAAGATGTGACTTTGTAACAAGTTGGTTAGAAAGTTTAATATTTGAGAAGTGAACAGGTAATTTATAATGATTGAGGATGCTATTTAAAGCTTGTTTGGAATGTGTAGAAAGTGTTTTACATCTTTTTTCAGTAGCTTGTTGGATTTATTATCAAAATAGCAAGAAGTTTTCAAGTTGGTATGCATGGTAAAGCTGTTTTCAAATATCTTGAGTATGCTAAATCCATTGTTTAAGTTCTGGCTGTTGGTCGGAAGACAAGATTTGGAGATTACAATTAGATCTTATATTTATATTTTTAATCTTAGAATTAATTATATTAATATTTAAATTGTTATTTAAATCTTTAACAATTTTAATTAGATGTCTGAGTTCTTTAAATAATAGGTAAAGTATAATACTATAAGGTGAATACTTGTGATTATAACTATGTTTGCAGGATTTTTTGTTTAAAATTGAGTATATAACAGTATAAATAATTGAGTGTTCAATTTTATGCCAGATAGTTTTTATGCTTTCATTAGTGTTATAATCAAGTAAAGTGTTATGTGAGTTAATTTTTTAAGAAAGCAGATTGGAAAATTCTGTCCATTTTTCTGGTAATATGGCATTGTAATTAAAAATTCTACAACTAATTCTAGTATGATAGTGTGGAGGTTTACTAAATGCATTAGTAAAAGACTATGAAGAAAGAAGAATAGAGTAATTACTTAGTGTAGAATTGTTACTATTATCAAGGTTGTAAGAAAAAAAGAACTATATATTAAATAAATCAGTTCATATATAGTAAATGTAACTTTGACTAGTATTGTTTGACTATATGTAGTGTTTATTATCAACATATGCACCAAGTCATATATGTTGGTTTGATGAAGGTAGTTAGTGAGTCAAAATTTTGATGATGAGCTACAAATATTATCATGTATATTAAAGTCACCAAAAATGATTGGATAAAGGTTTAGTTGGTAGGCTTGTTGGATCTATAAAATGACTGTTTCTTGTATTTTATTATGTTGATATGTGTCAGTAGAAGAGAGATAAACTGCTATAATGCAGAGTTTAATTTTATATTTGAAAAAAAGGTCTAAAGCTACTGCTCCTCCAAGATGTGTTTGACAGTTGTATATATATGGTTAAAAGTGATTGTGAATCATAATAGCAGCATCTTTAGCAGAATTTTCAGAATTTGTCCAAAAGTATATAAACAGATTATTGTTGCAAAAGTGAAGGTTAGTAGTGTTGACAATTTTTGTTTCAGTAAAACAGACAATATCAATATTATTATAAAGACAGTAATTTTGCCAAGCTTTTTTTTTGATAATTATGTTAAATCCTTTAATATTATGTGTAGCAATGTTTAAATAAATGTTATACAACTTTTGCATAGTTATAAGGGTTTGTATTAGAAGTAATAACAGTGTTGGAAATGGTAATGCAAAGGTAGTAATAGGTAAAGATTGTTGTAGTGGTATTGAAGATATAGAAAACAGTGAGTTTGGTATAAATGTTGTTGAATATGGGTTTGTTAAGTTAAGAGAATCATCTTCTGTTGTATTTGATTTTAGTAGAATATTTGAATAATGCCAAATAGCTTAAAGTAGTAGAATAAAATGATTAGGTAAAGGTTTAGGTTCAGATTAAAGATAAATATAAGCTTTATTATAATCATTTTTAATAGAAATAGTTAAGGTATACCTGCAAGCATTGCTTAATAAGTAATCAAAACTATAAATATGTCATAAGAAAGAGATAATTGTTTGTAGATATGAGAGTAGTATAAGATGGTTATAGGCTAGGAATTTGTTGTAGCATATATAAAGTTGTATAGAGCCAAAGTGTTTATTGACAATAACAGTATCATTATAATCAGATAGAACAGTTTCTACTAGTTGTATATAAGTGTAATTTAAAGCATTATCTTTAAGAACAGGTTTAGTATATTGTGTGTTATTAAGTATTAGAAAATATTTTAAAGAAATAGATATTGATGGATAAAATCTATAACCAGATCAATGTAGGATGAAGTGGTCAAATAAAGGTTTTGGTTCATTTGATAAGTGTATTAAGCACTCACTGTAGTCTAGTTTAATTGATATTGCTAATGTAAAGTTGTAAAGATTAAGTGGTGTATAGTTGTAAGGATGTATGTATTCAAAAAAGAAATAAAGAGTTTGTAGATGTGGAAGTAAAGGTAAGTCATGATAGGCTAACCATTTATTATAATATGAGTTTGGATTAACTAATGTATTATATGATAAGTTTTATAATGTTTTCTTAAGGTATGATGATGCAATGGGATTTAAGAAAGTAAAAGATTCCTCTGTAGATTCAATTACTATATGCTCAGCTCTCACAGCTGCAAAGAATGCCATAGCCTGCTCTGTATATTGAGTCTGATCATAAACTTGGTTCTCCATGTAAATAGACTTTCCTACCTGTCTACTTACATCATTCTCTTCTAAGAATGGTTCACAAAGAGTGAAAGATATCATAATCTTAGAAGCAGTGACTGCATTAATGTGTTTTACAAAGGAATTTATTGAAAAAAACTTACTGTAATGAAGAATAAATTTTTCAAGATTGATAGTTTATAGAAATTTAAATTAAATTTATTTTGTAAAATTTTTTTAGCCTCTGAGTATGCTTTTTCTTGAAAGTGTTTAACAATTTTTGGAAAATTCATAGAGAGATTGTTAGTGTCAAAGTAGGTTATGACATAAGCTAAATAGTTTGTATCAATAATTTTAGTTGTAAGAAAATCAATTGCTTGTTGCTGGTTGAGTTTGTTAATGTTGTAGTTTTGTGTTGCAATATTTTGGTAAATTTTTAAATATTGATAGAAGTAATAACTTCTTCATTTAGGATTTGTTTTAGTTTGGTTATTTACAAATAAACTCCTTAGCCTTAGTTGCAAGATCATCAAAGAGTTGTATAGGTATTTTTTCTTTAAAGGTAGCTTCATGTTTGGTATTAATATAAAAGATTGATGTGTCAATATTAGATTGTTTTCAAATTTCACTTTCTGTTTTTGAATATTCTAAGTAGGATTCATTTAGGATTTCTTTAAGAAGATTACTATAGTTGTATATGTATTGATAGTCAAGTTGGTTGTTTTTAAAAATGGTTTCTTTTGTTTTTTCTATTTTTTTAAGTTTTGTTTTGTTAAGATGCATGCAATCAGAGTCAGTGCAAGTGAAATATAATAGTTAGCATGTCAAATAGCCTCATTACATTGTTGTTGAAGGTTGTGAGATTTATTAAAGAAGATTTCAGTAAGAAGAAGTTTTTTTAGATGTTTGATAAACTGTTGTCAAAATTGAAACCTTAGTGCATTTTTGACTTTAGTTTCATTAAAAGGTTCATTAAATTGACAGTTATATAAAGAAAAGAATTTTTTGAACTATTTATTAAAATGGTTTACAGAGTTGTTAAGTGATGAAATGTTGTACTTTTCAAGAAAGAGAGTTTTAGAAATATTAAAAAGAAAGTGAATATTAAATCTGTTGTCCATTTTGATATTTAGATATTGGTCCTCTTTGTCAGTTGTTGTTACTGATGAGCTAACAGTAAACCTTTTAGGTCTAAGTTTAATGTCATCAGCAAATTTTGTATAATTAATAGATTGGTAGTTATTGGATAAATAAAGATGCATTCTGGTAAGATTGATACAAAATTGTAAGCAATTTTGAGTTCTATATAGAGGAATAGTAGCAGATAATGCAAAGATTTTAAGGTAATTGAGTTTGGTGAATAAAATAGTAAGGAATTTGTAAATAAGTTTTTTAAGACTTCCTTTTAAAATTTCAAAAAAAATTGTGGCCTCATAATTAATATCTGAGTTGGTTTGAAAAATAATATCTGAAAGAAATATAGGTTTTTTTTCAGCCATTTGACAGATAATATAATAGAAGCTAGCTGTAAGAGCTTTTTTGTTTTCAATAGCTGGCTTAATTTCTTTTCCAGAATAAAAGTCAAAAAGATGTTGTTTAAGGAAATTAAATAAGTTATGAGAGAGTTGTGTTTGCAGTTTTATATTATTTTTTATTTTAGTTGTAACTGAAAAGTTAGTTAACCAGTCAAATGTTGGGTTAGCTTTAATTTTAGTATTAGAAGGTAAAGATTAGTTTTGTTAAGATTGTTGTTATTGTTTTTTTTCCTGTTGTTGTTGATTTTGTTGTTATTGTTGTTATTGTTTTGTAGTTGTTGTTGTATCATCAATATCTATATTAATGTCTCTATTATTTTGGTTATTATTGAGTGATGTGAGAGGATCAAGTTGGAAGATAAGTGGGTTTTGAAGGTGTTGTTTTGTAATTGGATTTTGTAATTGTTGCTTGGTAAGTGTTTGTCAAAGTTTATTAGCAAATAAAGTAGTATTGCTAGAAGATTGTTGTTAAGTTTTTCTGAAAGAACCGTGTTGAGAATTAAGTTAGTTTTTAATATAGGATTTATGATATGGTTTGTTATTAAAAAGCAAAGCATCATTTGCTAGGTAATGTTTGTTATTAGTTAGTTTACAAGTAATAGATTGATTACAAATAGGGTAAATATGTTGATATGTAGATGGTAAAGAAAATGAGATAGAAGATAGTAGAATAATTTTAGTAAAGTCAGTGATGTTTGTTGTAATTTGTTTTTTGTCCTTTGATTTTTTAGTAAGTTGTCCAAATTTGGTTTGTTCATATGTTAAATTTTTTTGTAAGAGGAAGTTAGTATAAAACTTGTCACAAATGCAAGTAACAATGCTGCTAGTTGTAGAAACTTTAATGTAGTAACAGCATTTAGTATTGCCTCTAAGTTCAATATTAAAGCAATTGTTTGGTTGCTTGTTAGTGGAAATTGGGCAAGAGGTTAGTGGAGTCTCTTCATAGACTCCAATGCCAAAACTTTTAGAAAAGTTTTTATAGAAATAGTCAAGATCAACAAAGTCTGGATTGGAAGCTTTAAGAGTAAACATATTGTAATTAAGCTAAAATAGCTTAAGAACTAGATTTGTTTGTTTTCTTTTTAAAGTAAATTAGAAATAATAATATTACAAAGGTAATATCTGTTTTTTGAATATATTACTAGGGCTGCTATAGTTATTGTGGCTTGTATAACCTTGCATAGCCTATAATAATGCCTAAATTTAAATGTACTAAGAATTGTTAGAACTAGGTTTTTTGAAAAAAATTTTGTTGTTTTGTAATTTCTAACTTGTTTAGGAAAGATCTGAAAAGTGTGAAATTATAGTAGAAGACTATTGGTCAATTAGAAAATTTTAATAGGTACCAGAAAAGTGAATTTTTCAGGACATCTCTGCAAATTTTCCTAAGATTGTCTTTGAAAAAACCTGCAAAAACAGGTTTTAGATTTTGTTATTTTGTTAATAACTTGATGAGTTTTTGTCTGTTTAGAATGAAATATATATTAAAATGTTTGTCTTAATGAGCTTAACAAAATACTAATAGTAAGTAGAGTATATTTAATTAGTAAAATTTTGAGAAAATAGGCAAAAACCAAAAATTTGATTTTTGTAACTTTTTTCAATAGCCAGATATGTTTGAAACTTTAAACTTAGCCGCCCAGAAGCAGAAAAGTGTGCTGAACAACTTTACTTAAGAGTACAAGTAAGGTTAATTTAGTAAAATACTTGGAAATAATTAAATATTTTTAGCAAAAATTTGGTATAAGTGATTTGCAGAAAGAGTTGCCAATTTGTTTTTTTAATAATTGTAACTTTTATGTTATATTAAAACTTATATTTTTTTATAAAATAATTTTTTTATTTTATATTGTCCTTAAAATATAATAATATTATTTTAATAATTTTAGTTAAGTTTTTTTAAAAACATTTTTTTTTAAATTTTATATTTAATTTTAAAATCAAATTTACGAATTTTATATGTTTTATATATAAAAGTTTTAATCATAAACTTCATAATTTTAAAAAAAATAATTCTTAATTTGTTTATCTTAGTGAAACTTAAATATTATAGAATATAAACATTGAATTTACTAATTAAATTAAAATTTTTTTAAAAAAATAAAAAGAATATAAACTTTTACAATTATATAAATTTTAATTTTTTATATGTTTTACTATAAAAATAATCATCAGACATTATTTTTGTTAGCTACTATACATATTAATATACTATATATTAAAAATATACTAAGATTATAAAATACAAAATAAAAACTACATGCAAGAATTAAAGCTCAGATGACTTTAACTATGACCTAAACTAACTATGATAATTAAGACCCACCTAAATTTGTAATATTAGAATATGTTTGTAAAATGTATTATGAATAATTTAAAGTGTCGACTATAGATTAATTTTCCTAATAGCCTATCTAATTAGAGAACAAGTATTAGAATATAAGTATAATTGATTTGCTATTTCACATAAATATGAGTATATATAGTTTGCATATGATCTTTTGTGATATCTAGTTTATTATATCTGTTGTGAAGTATTGTAAATATTATGAGTTTGAAAAAATGTAATATTGTTATTCTTTTTTTAGTTAAAGAAATCGATGCAGTATGGTTTTTATATTTGGTTGTAAATTTGATTATTAATATCAAGAAGTATTTGAATAATAATTTGTAAAGCTATCTTAGTTGATATGTTGTAGTTATGAATTGTTTTAATTTAGGCTTTAGGTATAAAGTCTTTAAGAATAAGGTCAAGTTAGAAGAAGTTTGCTTGAAATAGTATTTAGTTAAATGAAGGATGTTTTTAAATTTTTTGAATAAGTTTATAAAGCTAACTAGTAGATAAGTTGAGATCTACTTTAGATAAAATATACTAAATTGATGAATTAATAATATTTATAATAAGAAAAAAGTTAAGACAAATTAGCCAGTATGAGTAAGAATCAAAAAGATTACATCAGAAGCAGTTAGTATTTGTAAAGATAGTTGAATATATGTTGTGAAAGAAGAAGTATATTAATAGTTCATTTAGTAGAGTTTTGATTTTAAAGGTTTTGGATTAATTAAGTTTAAAGTTAGAAAATTATATAAGGGTTTTTAATTATAATTAAAATATAGCTATATCAATTGCTAGTCTATGTAGTGATTAATGTAAAACTATTTATTGTTTCTTTTTTGTGAGAACTATATTGCCAATATGTAAGTTTTGCAAATATTTTTGATAAAGTATTGAATAGGAAGCTCAATAGAATTTTTTTTTTTTAAAAATATTAACAATAAGGTCATGCCTTTAACTTTATTGAAATTCAATTGAAGTTTTTACAAAGAAAAGCTTGTTTTTAAATTACATATAAAGAATAAAGACTCAGATATATAATCTGTGACAAAACCTATAAGAGTAACCAAGGCTCACCTAGATTTGGATTTGAATAATAATATAAAAGAGAGAAGTATAGTATTTAATCTATTGGATAGTCCAAAGATCAATTTTAGTAATAATTTGTAATATTGAAATAGAAGGTAAGAGTAGACTAGAAGAGTAACTATAAGTTAAATTAGTAGGAAGTATAGTCTGGAACTGTGCAAAATGTAAAATACAGTATGGGATCTATATTTGTTTGTATATTTGTTGGTTTAAATGAAAAAAGAATTTAATAAAAAGAGTAGTAGCAGTATAATAAGAAATAGAAGCATTATGGATAATAAAAATAAGATCAATAGGAACTAAACCAGATAGGGTAAAAATAAGAGAAGGTATATATAAAGAGTTATGCAGTTTAAAACTATTAAATGTAAGAATTTTAGTATATAAATTAGAAACAAGATTAGCAGGCATATCAAGATTAGTTGTATTTAAAATACAATTAAGAGAATTAGAAATTAAGTAATAAATTGTTTTGTTGATAAGCAGATGACCTAATGGAGTAAAGAGCTAATTTGGTTGCATTGATAACAGAAGAAAGTGAATGAAGAATTACATTTATAAAGAGTATGAGGAACAGGAAGTTCATCTGTAAGAATTTTAACTCAAAAAGTTTTCAGAGTAGACAAGTGAAAGCTGTGAGCAAAGTTGGAAATTTTTTGATTATTGTTAATATAAAGCCATGTAGCTTCCTAGTTAATATTAAGTACAATAGTAGACCATTATTGAAAGTAATGTTAAGATGTTCAGAGTGTTATAATATGGACTTGGCATATAGTTCAAATAGAGTGTTAAATAGGAATTTTAATAAAAAATTCATCAATAAAAGGAGTATAGTTGAGGTTATAAGGATTATTAGTTAAAAATATTAGATAAGATAATATTTGATGATTATGAGCAAATTGATCAGCAAGGTTGTTAAATAGATCATCTTGGTGTGCAATAACTTTATGAAAAGTAAGTTAAATTTCATATGACTTAATAAAGTTAATAAATGTTTGCCAAATAGAGAAATATGAAATATGAGTATGAGAAAGAGTAGATGCTAATTGGCAGGTGTTATGATATTTAGAGATTACTGATTGTGAGTCATGAATATATGAACAGAGCAATGTCTATAAGCAGTAATAATTGCTAAGAGAATAGCAAGAATTTCAGCTTTGAAGAAGCATGGCCACAGTTTAACTTATACCTAAAATGAATTAATAGTTGTAAAGTTATCAATTTGAATCCAACCTATGCCCATAGGCATTGCGAGGTATTAAGATTAATGACAGAACTATTGGTATAAAATTAAATGGATAATAAATTGTGATTTGAGTTAGCAATAGTCTGAAGATTGTTAAAAAGTTGGCATGTCTCAAAAATAGATAGTAGTTATTGCAAATTAATTGTAAGTAAAAGAGGAATTAAAATATATAAAGGATGTTAGAAAGCAACAGAGTATGCAATATTGAGAAAATTTGCATGAAGATTGAGAGTTTTGTCAAGATTAATGTGACAAAGCAGTTTAGTAACCAAGTTAATAGGAATAAAAATAGTATATTTGTTAACAATTATATTTGAATTAAGGTAGCATCCAATACATAATGTAGTAGAGAGAGGAGTAGAATAAAGATTGAAGAACTGAAACTAAAATGAGCAGTGCCAATAGTTAATGAAAATAAGGCCAGTAGGTGTTTTATGCCTTCTGATCTTACCAATAATTATTTGGTTATCAAGAACAGTAAGTAACCAAGGTTAGTATTAAAAGTAAAGTGACCAGTAGAGTAGCAGAAATAGTTTATAAAAGGTAAATTATAATGATCATATAGAGTGTGTTGATAGGAGTAACTTGTGGTAATGTTCTCAAGAGTAGTGAACTATTGTGATATAACACCTTTTGGAATTTTGTTAAGTCTGAGTGAAATGTGTTGCCAGTGCAAAAGACATGAGTTGTTATGAGTAGTGAGTTGGTTCAAAAAAAGAAGTTTATAATGTTTGAGTTGTTTTTTTAAAATGAGATATTTTGGATAAGAAGAAAGAAGAGATTCAAGAGATATAGTTTTATCATTTAGAGTGTATAAGATGTTGTAGATTGGGCTAGTTGAAAAAGTCCAGCCTATATGTTTGATAAGTTGTATTATTTTGAAGTTTGTGATTAATTAATTGGGTCTATTAATAGTTGGCTTAGAATGAAGAAAAATATTAGTAGAAGACCAGAGGTTATTTTGAAGTTGTTAAATATGTATACAGATAGATGTGCCTAGTAGATTAGAATTGTCAAGTCATTTGAGAAGATTGGAAATATGGTGTTGTAGTTGAATATTCCAGATATGTTTAATGTTGTAGATATGAGAATGTAACAGAGTACTGGATGGAATTGTATGACAAAGTTTAGCTTTAAGCTTAACAAGACCAATGTGTTGAGTAAAAATTTTGTTGCAAGTAGGTTAATTAATAATAATATTATGTAAGCAGTATTCAATAGTAGGAATGATAACTGTATTAATAATATAGCAGACATGTGAATCAGTTATATGTTGTGTTTTTGCAATTTGGATAAGTTGGAATGATTCAAAGATAATTAATTTTGTTTATTTAGATTGCCTATTATCTAAAGTAAATCAGCAACCTAAAAATTTGAAGGGTTGTTTAAAGAAATAAAGTAGAAGTAGATGATTATTATAAGAGATAAGAGTATAGTGGGATGGAGGATTATTAGTAACCAAAATAGATTTTGAAAGATTAACTTGGATGTTTGTCATAGTATAAAATGATTCAGCTATAGATAGTATATAAGATAACTCAGTTTGTAAAGAAGTAATCCAAAGAGTATCATTCATATATGCTAAAACAGAGCATTGTTTTTGTAATAAATTAGTTGTTTAAGATTTTAGATTAGTGGTTCAAGTAGATTGTAAAGTATATCTAGGAACTTTTGAGTATATGTATAAAATAAGTGGATCATAATAAATTTATTATAATAAAAATGTAATTGTTTCACCTTAGTCATTACCATTGTGAACTGAGTAAGAGGGAATAAGACCAAGATTGGTAATAACTTGGTTATGATGATCAGTAAGAAGATCAGTAAGAATGTTGATAATGAATGAAGGGAGTAAGAGATGAGAAAGTGAATATTTAAAAAGAGCAAAGTTTATAGAATCATATGCTTTGCTTATATCTTATGAAAGTAACCAAATGTCTTTGTGATTACAGGTAACATCTTCAATAAGATTATTAAGAATATAGATAGAAATTGAAGTACTATTATTAGAAAGTGCAACATAGTTAAAAGGTAAGAGAATAGGGTTTGAAGAAAATACAAAGCTAAATCAGTTTGTAAAAATTTTTGTAATAAGTTTGCAAATATGTTCAATTAGACTAATAGGTTGTGTAAGATTAAAGTCACTATCATAGATGTTGCATTTAGGGATAGGATAAATTCTACTATATTTCTATTGTTTAGAAATTCAGTTGTCAAAAAGACAACAATTAAAGAGAGCTGTAATAGCAAAAATGCATTGGAGGCTAATGTGTTTAAGCATTTCATAAATAATGCCTGTAGGACTACAGACTTTGTTATTAGATAGTTGTGAGAGGGTTTGGAAAAGTTCTTCATTAGTAATAGGAGTGTTAAGTGAATGATACCAATTTGGATTAATGTGAGAAAGTGGAAGGTATTGTTGTTGCCAAAAATTATTAAAGAGAGTTTTATTAATAGGTCTGAGTGCAGTCCAATTATAAAAATGGGATTGAACATGTTGTTTAATAAGTAATAGATCTGTAATGAGTTGATTTGATAGTTTTATGTTTGAAAGATGAACAGGTTAATAATAGCAATTAAGAATGTTATTAATAATCTGAGTAGGATGTGTTGTAAGAGTAATACATCTTTTTTTAGTAGCTTTATTGATTTGTTGTCAAAGTAAAAAAGAGTTTTCAAGATGACAGGCATAGTAAATTTGTTTTCAAATAGAGTAGACATGTTGAAGCCATAGTTGAATACAAGAGGAGTTAGTAAAAGTAAGTAATTGAAGGTCACATTGTGACTGTTTATTAATTTGGAAGATGTTTTGGTTAATACTTAAGATATTAGAAGATTGGGTAAGTTTTTTAACAAGTTTAATAATATGTCTAAGTTTTTTAAGAAAGAGATGTAGTAAAGTACTATGAGGTGAGTATTGGTAATTGTAACTTCATTTGCAAAAAATTTTGTTAGAGATTGTATAAGTGGCAGTATAGATTATAGAGCATTGAATTTTGTGCCAAGTAGTTTTAATACTTTTATCAGTAGTACTGATAATAAGAGTTTTGTGTAGTAAAAGTTGTTGAGTTAGAGTATCAGCAAAAAAGTTTTAGTCTTCTGCAGTTATCATTTTATAGTTAAATATAAAATAACTAATCTCAGTATGTTTTTGTAGAGGTTTACTATAGGCATGTGGAAATGTCCAAATGGAGATAAAAATCAAGTAGTTACTTAAGATAAAGGTTTAACTGTTGTCAAGACTATAGAAAAGAAGAAATTGTATATTAAATTAGTCAGTTCAGATGTAGTCAATATGACTACTGCTAGTATTGTTAGACCAAGTAAAGTGTTTGTTGTTAAAATAGGCTCCAATATTATACATATTGGAATTATTAAGAAAGTTGATAAGTTTATATTTAGAAGAAGAATTGTTAGTATAATTTTGTATATTAAAGTCACCAAGGATAATAAGATAAAGGTGGAGTTGAGAAGCTTGTTAAATCTAGTTGATTACTGTATTTTGGATTTGGTTGTGAATAGTAATATCAGTAGATGAGAGATATACTAAAATAATATGAAGTTTAACATTGCTTCAGAAGAAAATATTGAGTGCAGTAGCTTCTTTTGGATTAGTATGAACACTATAAATGTAAGGTTTAAGATGATTATGAATCATAATGACTGTCCCTTCTACAAAAGTAAAAGAGTTAGACCAATAGTAGATGAAAAAGTTGTTGTAAAAAAAAAGATTAGTTTTGTTAGAAATTTTTGTTTCAGTAATGCTAGCAATAGATATATTATTATTAAGACAGTAATCTTGCTAGGCTTCTTTTTTTGTTGGATTATTAAAGCTTTTAACATTGTGTATAATAATAGTTAGGTTAAGATAGTGAAAACTTAAGTTAGAAGAATGTAAAGCAGAGTTATGGTCAATAGAAGTTAAGTAATAGCCATTAGAAAAGAAGTCAGATAAAATAGGAGTAAAGCTAAAAAAGTTAGATTTGAGAGAAAGATTATAAAATAAAGAGAGAAGATATAGAGCAATAATTATATGATCTGACAAAAGAGTGTTATTAGGAAGGTATATGTGAGTTTTATTATAAGATGAGTTAACAGAAAATATAATACTAGATATAGTTTTGTTATTATTATGTTTGTTAATATGTTGAATTAAGGTTTGAATGGTTTGATCATGAGAGAAAAGTAATAAGTTGTAATAAAGAAGGAATTTGTTAAAGCATGTATAAAGATCATAGAGAATTAAAGATGTTGTAAATGATCTTTCAAAATTGTCTTCTATAGAATCGATTACTGTATTCTTAGCTCTCACAGCTGTGCAAGGTACCATGATCTGCCTTGTACATTGGATCTAACTATCATTAATTTGGCCTTATACATAAATAGGCTTGTCCATCTGCCTACTTATTTTATTTTTCTTATTAACTACAGTAGTTGTTTCTTTTAATAAGGAGGTGGCTGCTTCAATGTTAGTTGTAGAAGACAAAAAACTTAAAAAGAAGATTGTAAGAAGAGTAAGTCAAGAATAGAGACTGGTTAAAAGTTAAGATTAAATTTTTTTACTAAAAACTTCTCAGCTGCTAGATAGGCAGTGTCATTGAAATATTTGACAATTTATAAGTAAGTAAATTTTTAATTTTTAACAATGTCAAAGTAGATAATAATTTGAGCAAGGAATTTAGTATTAATAATATTTTTTGTTAATAAATTAATTGCCTTCTCCTTGGAAAAAGACTGTATATTATGATTTTCTATTGCAGTTTGATAATATAGTTTTTTTTTGGTATTAAGGTGAGGCCTTGCTTATATCTTTATTGGTAGTTTTCAAAATTAGTAACTTTATGAAGTTACTAAATACAAAAATAATTTAATATAAATGCTATAGCTAAGGCCAACACTTGCAGTTAAGGCTAATCATTAAACTGCTAACTATATATAACTAACTTAAATACAAATAAGAAGAAAACTACATTCAAGAGTAAAGCTCAGACATATTTATCTGTGACTTAAACCTACTAGAGTGGTCAAAACTTATCTAGATTTGAATAGTTAAAATATAATTAAATAAAATATTATATTTGATCCAAAGAATAGTTCATATATTGATTGTTCTAATAGCATAGCCAAGAGGTGGGCATGTATTGAAGTTTGAGTATACTTGGTCAGGTAGTTCATATATACATGAATATGTATATGTTTGGCAATTGTATTTGGTTTGTCTATTATGATTAGTTTAAGTATTTAAAAAAAAGAGCTTTAAGACCTTGTTGTTTTTTCCAATTTGAAAAGTTTATACAATATGATTTTCAAAGTAGTTCATAGCATAGCTTATTGATTTCAAGTAGTATTTTAATAACTGTTTGTAATGCTAATTTGTAAGAAATATTAAGATTTTGAATTGTTTGAATTAGAGATTTGGGTATAAGTCCTTTAAGAATAATATCAAGGTAGAATGAGTTTTCATTGAATAGTATTTGATAGAAGGTTTCATAGTTTTAAATTTTTCCAATAAGTTCTTCTTGTTGAGGTTTGAAGAGGTTCAGGTTGCTTTAGTTAATATGTTTGGAGATAGTATCTTGAATAATACTAGTGAGTAGCGTAAGATTAGAACATGTTTGCCAGTGTGTTGAGGAGTCAAGTAAATTATAGTAAAAGCAGTTTATATTATAGAAAATATGTGGATATATTTTATAACATAAAAAGTGTATATGTAATTCATTTAGTAGAGTTTTAATTTTGAAAGATTTGGAATGATTAAATTTGAAGTTAGTTATATTATATGTTGATTTTTAGTTATAATTGAAGTATAGCCAGGTGGATCTCTAATCTATTTTTGAAATAAGTTGGTCTCATTCTTGGTTCTGTTTTTGGAATAACCACATTGCCAGAATATAGGCTTTATAAATATTTTTGCTAAATGTTCTTGTAAGGCATTCTATAAAATGTTAGTCCTAGAATAGCATGTGGTATGAGTTGTAGATATTAGTATAGTTGAAGTATAGTTTTGAAAAAAGATTATATTGCTTAGCAAAAGAATCGACAAGGTTGTTCAGATTATTATCAGTATGAGCTTGTACTTTATAGAAGTTAATTTGAAGGTTGTAATATTTAATAATATTTAGTAAAGTATGCCATATAGGCTATATGTTGAACTTGAAAAGTTTATTAGAATTGGAAATTGTAGTATGAATGTTGATATATTTAGTAATAATAGATTGAAAATCTGTAAAAATATTGACTATTGCATTTCGAGATGTAGTGGAAATAGCTGAAAGAATTGCCATCAGTTCTGCTTTGTAAGATGATGGCCAGAAGTTGATTTTGGCAGAAAACTTGTGAATAATTTGATTATTGTTATTGACCTGAACCTAGCCAATGCCCATTATGCATTGGTCAGTTCTGATATTAGTTACTGAACCATCAGTATAAAAATTAAGTTGTTGTTAAGAACTGTTAAGAATTGAATATTGTTCGAGTATGTTTGCTGCTTTGCTAGTTTTAAATATTTCAAAAACATAAGAGTTAAGAATTGAAATTGTTGGTACTGGAGAAATTGATAGTAGATGTTTGATAGCTGTTGAATGAATAAGGTCAATATAGTTGGCATTGAACTTTAAAGAGTTGGAACTGACTCTTTCTAGAAATTAAGAGGAAATAATTGCTGATACATTAATTGTATATAAATTTTGAATTCTGTTAGAGTTTAAATGACAGTCTAGGCAAGATAAGCTTTGGGTTAGTAAAAAAGAATAGTAGCCAGAGTAATTTATATCAAGGTTTGTTTGCCAGTATGTAATAGATATTTGATTAGTGTTTTTGAAATGTCTATGGATTTTGCCAATAATAATTTTATTATCAGTATATATAAGTAACTAGAGTTTAGATTTTTTAAAGATATGTTGTGAATTGTATGCAAATAGATTGTATCCTGGTTGTTAATAATGTGGAAGAAGAATTCTGAAGCTATTATGGGCCATTACAATGTCTTCTAAGTAAGTAAACCATAGTGGTTTACAGCCTCTAGGTAAGTATAACAGTTGTGATAAGAGATGTTTCCATTTTAGTAAAGTGGTGTTGTCAGCTGTACAGAGCTGTTCAAGGTATAGAATGTTGAGATTTCTGATTTGTTTTTTGAAGCTAATGTATTAAGAGTGTTGGGATAAAATTAATTCTAGTAATTGGAGATTATATGATATAGTGTTTGGCCATGAAATGTTGGGATTAGCTGTTATAGATATGTTTAAGTGTCTCAGTAATTGAATAATTGTGAAATTTAGGATGTGTTTATTTGAACTATCGATAATGAAATTAGAATGATGAAGTATATTAATAGTTGACTATAAGTTATTTTGAAGCTGTTGTAGTCTGATTTGTGTTGAAGTTTCTAGTATGTTAGAATTATTAAATCATAGTAAAAAGTTAGTAATATGATGTTGAAGTTGGATGTTCTATATGTTGTAGACATTGTACAAGTATAGGTTAAGCATAGTACTATTGAGAATTGAGCATGCTAGATGGGATTTTCATTTGGCTACTGTTAAGTATTTAGCCAGAATATTGTTGCATATAGAGTGAAGTATAATAATGTTATGTAATTTATATTCAAGTGTAGATATAATAACAATATTAATTATATAAATAAATTGTTTATCTGTAATTTTCTTTGTACTAGCTATGTTTGTAAGTTGAAGTGTTTTTTTTCAGATAATTTTGATTTGTTTAGTTTGTTTGTTATTAAGTATAAACCAACAACCTAAAAACTTAAATAGTTGGCTAGCAGATATGGAATCTAAAATGGTATTGAAGAATTGAATATTAGATGTAGATGAATTAGAAATAAAGACAGATTTGGTTGCATTAATTTGAATATTGGCCATTAGGTAGAAAGATGAGGCAGTTTGGGTAATTTGTTCTAGTTCTTGTTTTGTTTTTGCTATTCATAATATGTCATCCATGTAAGCTAATACTGATGTGGATGCATTTAGACTTTGAGATCTAGGTGGTTGAAAGTAGGTTTTTCAAGTTGTAAATAATAAGTAACCTTTATATTGGGATGCAATTCTGTGAATAAATAGGTCATAATAAATATGCCAGAATAGTGGAGTTATTGTTTCTTCTTGGTCTATTCCATTTTTAACTGTATATAGATTGGTTAGGCCAAGGTTGGTAATTACTCTGTTTTGATAGTCTGTTAATAAATTAGTAAGTATATTAACTAGCTTAGAAGGCATGTTGATATGAATTAGTGCTTTCTTAAACAGATTCAGATTAACTGAGTCATATGCTTTGCTCATGTCTTGAGATATAAGCCAAAGTTGTTTGGAGTTGCAAGATGCATTTTTGATTATATTATTTAAGATATGTATAGATATAGCTGTGCTGTTGCCTGGCAGAGCAATATAATTGTAGAGTAATAGGATTTCATATTTGGTAAGCACTTGGTTTAAGCGATCTGTGAGAAGTTTTGTATATAATTTTTTGGCATGTTCAAGAAAGCTAATGGGTCTAGTATTGATTAGATTGCAGTCAAAGATAGGTTTTTTGAAAATCAGAAAAATTCTACCCTCTTTCTATTGCTTAAGGATTTGGTTTAAAGTAATACATCTGTTTAAAAAGATGGTAATTGCTTGAAGAAAGAGTATGCCTGCATGTTTTAGCATTTCATAACTAATGCCAGAGGGGCCACAGGTCTTGTTATTTGGAAGATTAGATAATGTTTCAATTACTTCAATAATAGTAAAATCTTTAGTAATATCATTGTACCACTCAGAGTTAATGTGCATTTTATAATTATATTCTTCTTTCCAGTTAGATTCAAAGATTTGTTAGTTGGTATATCTAAAGAATGTCTATTGGTCAAAATGTTATTAAATATGCTATTTAATGTCTTGAGGATCAGTGATTACATTATTGTTTGTTTTAATGTTATTAAATTTGACTAGGTCCTTGTGATGGTTAAGTATGCTATTAATCATTGATTTTGGGTTTGATTAAAGTTTGAAACATCTTTTAGAAATATTATCATTAATTTGTTGTCTTATTTCTTTGATATTTTCTATATTGCAGACATAATAGATAGATTTCTATTCAGTTTTAGCATGTGCTAGCCAGTTTGGCAGTAAGTTGTAAACAGTTAGTAAGGATGAAACATTAAGCTGATTAGATATGTTTATTTGATTAATAAGGTAATTATATTGATGTGGTATAGGAGTAGAGTTTTTTAATGAGTATTTGACTTGTTTAATAATATTGCCTAGTTTTTTAAGAAGTTGGTGTAAAGATGATGCCTTTGTAGAAAAGATATTTTAAAAGTTTCTAACAGTGAATTTTTTATTTGGGATATGTTATATAGTAGCAGAGATAATACTGTTTTGAATTTTGTACCAAAAAGATTTAAGTGATTCTGAGGTTTGTATACTAAGTAGAGTTTTGTTATTATTAAGATTTAGGGTTACTTGGTTTGCAAATTGTTGCCATTTATCTTTATTTATATTTCTGTATAAGAATGTCCTATGAGTTTTGGTAAAATGTCTAAGTTTGCCTATATGTGCATAAGAAAAGATCTAATAATACTTCAGAATTTTATAATCACTTTGGATACTAGTGTTAGGATCATCTATAGTAAAAGAATTAAGATATTGAAAAAGAGATTGATTGGCCCAAATGTAGTCTATACTACTCTGATATCTGTTGCTTTGCCAGGTAGCTGTTAAGTTGTAAGTATATGTGACCAGGTTATACATATTATTGTATTGAAGAAAGTGAAGCAACTAGTATTTTATTGAGAAGGAGTAAATGATACTATCAAAACATTAAAGTTTTCTAGAATAATTGATTGGATATTTGATACATAGGCTTGTTGAAGCCATTGTATTACAGTATTTTGTACTGACAGTCTTAGTTGAGTATTATCATATGATAAATAAACTGAGATAATTCTGAATTTAAAGTTATGTTTAAAGAAGATGTTTACTGCAATAGCATATTTTGGAAAAGAAAGTATTTTGTGAATGTAGGTTTTTATAGACTTGTGAATTATAATAAGGCTTTTAGTGCATGACTACAGATATGTAAAGTGTTTGGATTTTTGTAGTTTAGTAATTGGGTTACTAGCTGCAATTTTAGTTTCTGTTATGCTAATAATGCTAAGGTTATTAGAAAGGCAGTAGTCTTCTCATACTTGTTGTTTTAGGTTTTTATTAATTCCTCGAACATTATGTATACTGATTAATAAGTGAAGTTAATTATCGTAAGGTTGTGTTCTAGGTATATTGGAGTTTAAAGAGTAGTAGTTGTTATGATTTGGTATTATTTGGTTTGGTGAGATTAGGCTAAATAAGTATTCATATGATTTGTATTAAATAGGATTTATAGCTATGTGATTTGAAATAGTAGGATCTGTGATTTTGATATAAATATGTATTTCTGTTTTTTCATTATTAACTGAAATTTTGATTGGATCAAAGAGAAGGTTTTTGTATAGGTGTTTGATAAAGTCATTAAGTGTTATAGGTTGCAGTAATAAGGATAGATAGTATTATTTTAAAAACTTATTATAGCAGACATTTGTCTCTGAGAGAGTTGAAGTATTGATATCAGAGATATTATGTATGATGTCTTTTACAGATTCACTTACAGTAGGCTTTACTGCCTGCCTATTGTCATCATTTTCCTCTAAAGATGGCCCACTAGATGTGGAAAACATAATAATCTTAGAGGTGGCAGCTGCATTAATGTATTTTGTAAAAGATATTATTAAAAAGAAGTATTTGTACTTTCCTCTTGCAAGGTAAAGATAGTATTTTTAGTTGTTTTTGTAGTTTTTTCTGGGGGTGTAAATATATTCTTATCTACTTTTTGAGAATTCAATGTATCAGGATTCTGTATAAAAAGAAAAGCCTCATATTGTTCTGAGATTGAGATTTTAAGGTGTTTTATCAAAAAATCTTTAGCTTCTGGATAATAGAATTGATTATAATTAATATGTATTTGTTTTAGTGATATTTTAAATTCCATTTCTAATTTAAAATATGTAATGATTCTTGCAAGAGTATGGATGTCATTGGTTTTTTGGATCATTTTTTTCAGTGCTTCTTTTTTAGATAAACCTATAAGTCTATCATTGTCTCTTGCTGCTAATATAAAGGCTCTTAGATAGTAGTAGAAGTAATATATAGATTGGGTAGTATTACTTGCTACTTTGTTAAGATTTGCAAATGACTTTTCAGTAGATATAGCTAAGGCTCTAAGTTCTTCTGTAGGTGTTGATATAGAAAAGCTTGCTACAAGTTTTTGTTTGGAGTAAAAGGCATTAGTTTCTAATATTGAATAAATCTATTCTTTTTGTTCTGATTCTGGTACTGGGTAAGTTTTGAATGAATTAGTAAAATAGAATTTGGAGATGTTTTTTAAATTGTGTTCTGTTAATTTGCCTAATATATTACAGTCTTTGTTAGTGCAGAGGTAGATGTGATGGAGTGCTACTTTAAAAGCTGCTTCAGAACACCCTTTAAGAGTATGTATTGAATCTAATAGTAAGTATGTTTTTGGCAAAAGTTTTTTGCATTCTTCAGTTAGTTTTTGTAATATTAGCATTTTGATATAATTGTTTGTTTTCTGTTGATCAATTTTGTCAAACTAAATGCTATATTTTTCAAAAAAGGGTTTAAACCAAACCTCATAAGTTGTAAAATAAGACTTAAGTGATGAAATTCTAAAATATTTTAAGAATTTTTCAGATAGAATGTTAAGAGAAATATTAATATTGAATTGGTTATCATTTTGGATAATGAATCCAAGTTGCTTTAAGCTATATTTAATATCAAAGTAGAGTGTAAACTGTAATGGTTTAATATCAAGTTTTTTTATAAATTCTTTGAAATTGATAGTTCTATATTTATGATTTAGATAAAGGTATAGACAGACTAAATTTATAGTCACTCTACATTTGTTAGTATTTAAGTAAGATGGAATAGAATAATGTGATCAGAGAATATGTAGGTAGTCCAGTAAGTAAAGAACACTTTTGTAAATTTGGAGAGTAGGCCTTCAAGTGTATCATGAAAAGCTTTAAAGAGAATTGGTTTTGATTTATCAAAGTCAGGACTTGAGTTGACAATAAAATCTGACAAGAACTTAGGTTTTTTACTTGCTATTTTGTTAAGAATATAACTAAAGAAGTAGTTGGCAGATGGTCTGTTACTATTTTTATTTTTATCAGATTTGTTTGAGATGATTTGTCTAAAGATAAAGTCTCTAAGATTAGATTTCAAAAAAATAAATAGTTGTAAAGCTAGTGGTGTATTAAGTTTATTATATTGCTACATGATAAATATAACAAGGTAATTTTTGAACTAGTCAAAATCTTTTAAAGTATCACATTTTTGTGTTTTTGCTTTTTGATTAGGTTGTTTATTATTGACATCTTTCTGTTTGTTGTTATTTGAGGGTTCTTTTGCATTAGAGTTATTGTCTATTTGGTTGTCTGTATTTTTAACTTTTTTGGAAAGTTTGTTTAAAAATTTTTTGAAAAGAATACACTTATCTTTTGCTAATAATTGTAGGCATTTGATTTTGCAATAAAGACTACGTTGTTCCTAGTTCATAGGGCTTGTAAATTTGGCTAGCTTTAGTTTAAGTTTATGGATGCATTGAGAGTAAGCTGAAAAGCCACCTACTTTAGTTTTGAATATAAGTGCTTTTGGGTCTAATGAGTGCTTATTATCAGTTAGCATAATACATAATATATCTTTAGTTTTGCAAATAATACATGTATGTGCATAGTGAAAGAAGACAAGAAAAGGGATTTGATTATTGGTATCTTGTCTAATGTTACTGTAACAGTTGGAGAATGAATAAACAATGTTGTGTTTAGATTGAAAAACTGACTTAGGTACATTATGAAAGGATTTGTAGAGTTTGGCATTGAGTTCAATTTCTATTGAATTGGATGGTTTAATTATAATTATAGAGATGGAATCAGGAGTAGATGGCAAAGATAAATGCTATGAAGTGAAATATATGTGGTATTTTTCACAGAAACATTTAGTAATAATAGGTTAAGTAGGGCTAGAGAAGAAATAGTAGCCATTATAAATATTATATAGTGTAGGATTAAAATTAAATAGAAGAACTTTAAAACTTTTACAGTTTTTGTCTAAAATAACTAGTATTCGATCATTATATTTATTCTGAAGAGTATCTAGGTCAAAGAAGTTTGGTTTGATAGTGATAATGTTATGCATTTTGTGTAACTATCCTAATGTGGTGTTTGTACTAGTATAAAATGATCTTCAAATCAGATCAAATAATCTGATTATATAGTAAAATTTTCTAATTTAAGGGCTTTGCAGATAAGTTAGAAAGGATCTGAAAGATGTAGGACCTGTGTTAAGACTAATTGGATGTTTAGGAAATTTTAATGGATACCAGAAAAATGAAATTTCTAGGGCAACCCAGTGAATTTTCCTAAATTTATCAATGAAATAACCTGCAAAGGCAGATTTTAGTTTCGCCTTTTTTCAAATATCTCAGTGAGTTTTGGTTTGTTTGCAGTATAATATATATCAAAATGACTAGCACAGAGAGCTTGTTCTTTTTCTAATAGATAACAAGATATATTTAATTAGTAAAATATATTGAAAATAAGCAAAAACCAATATTTTGGTTTTTGAAACTTTTCTCAGTGGCCAAGTATTGCAAGAGCATAAAACATAGCTGCCTAGAAGTAGAAAAATGAGCTAAGCAACTTTACTTAGGAGTATAAGTAAGGTTTACTTAATATTGTTACAGGGTTGTAGCCTTCTTGGTACAATACAACCAAGTAACAAGGTCACCTGGTACAGTGATTGACTATT
>CAJVQA010001454.1:0-25527 GCA_910591915.1 Cetraspora pellucida | reverse complement strand
AGAAGAAATTTTGAAAGATATACAGCGTACACATATACAAACATATTCTGATGACGTTTATAAAAGTAAATTTATTAGTTATACTGCATCTTTTTATCAAGGTAATTATATTTAATAACATTTTAACAAATTAAGTTTATACTGTATATTAATATTAATTAAGGATAATATTCTTTCCATTAATATAAAATTTCTGAGCAAACTATCGTGATAATCATCTAATTTCTAAATAGATAAATTATTAATATTCGAATTCTACAAATTTGTAGAATCAGAATAACTAAATTTTTATTGAAATAATTAGGTGGTGATTAAAAAAATTTGAAATTTTTATCAAGATAGAAACTGCGCAGAATTTTTAAAATTTAAGGAACATTGACAACCTCCTAATTAAATTCAAAAAAATTTATTTAAATTCTATGAATTTGTAAATTCGGATAAGATTTTATTAAATTGACTAGGTGGTTGTCAAGATATCTTCGCTTAAATATTTAAAAAAAATTATATTATTGTGGTATGAATACTAGTTGAATATTGTTAAATAATAATAATAATATAAATTATTGTTTTCTAACAGATAGTGGAGTAAATGAGTTGAATATTGATGAATAATACATGAGAGGCGCTCTGATCTGATCAAAAAGGAGGCTAGTGACAAGGCATGATAACGAATAGGCATTATGAATCGTATCTGCTTTGATTATTAAGTTGTTGAAAATATATTATTTTAATGTATATGGGTTGTAGTCCAGTAGAGATCTACCATCAGTACCTACCGGTAGATACTGGTAGATAACGTTAGATTATTAATATGCAGGGTAGATACCATTTAAAAATAGAAACCAATAAAATTTATTATATACTAATATATAAAATATTAAGAAGCTTCTTAAAAGAGTAATAATAAATGTATCAGCATGTTGCCAGAAGCTATAATTGACAATACTATATGTTGACAAGGGTCAACAATTCGAGAAACCGGGCTAAGCACAAAATTCGACCCACCGCCAGTGCACGTGACAAACCTACCAATCAAAATGCTGCACCAACACATGATCTACAAGCCATCGCATCAGTCATCAAAACCCAGCTATAAATACACTTTCGAAACTTTAACCAACTCTGACCTGAGGTGCAAAAATTTTTTCACGCAACAACATGGAGCAAAACATGATTACTAACTCAAGCAATTCAACTAGCACAACACATAGCAATATGCTTACACACATTGATCTTTTCAACATTGATAAAAACACAAAGGCATACATAGATGCAGCTTGTTAGGCTTCATCAAATGCAATTATATACATCATCAAGTCATATATTGATCAAACAATGGCAACACAAACAAATCTGAATAATATGTTAAATAATCATTTAGATACATATTTTAATAATCAGTTAGATCAAAAAACATTATTTGTCTCTAACAGTTTCAATTAAAAAATTAATTACAATCAAACTAACAGAAATAATTTAGGTCACAATCATAAGTTCAATCTTACTAATCTTCAATATCCAAATGAACAAAGTAGTAACAATACAAACTAATAAGATAATTGTTTTCTAATTCTCATTTTAAACAATCTTTTAATTAATTTAAGAGATATTATTACACAAAACAAAGCATACATGATAACTTAACTAATCTTCCAAACTAATACAATGATACATTTAAAATCAACCTATTAAAAGTATCTTTCTATTGAATACATTGATATAGAAAATCTTTCATCTATTCAAGAATTTAATAATTTTCAACCAATTTAATAATTCTCAAGCAGTTTTTATTAAAAGAATTTATTTTTAATGAATTCTAAATTGGCATGATAGGCAAAAGACAATAAAAATAATTTTAAACAAGTTAAACTTATCTATATGATTATAAAAAATTATTGTATTTAGTTTCTATGTAAAACTATATGAATTTATATACAAAAACATAAAACTATTTCTAAAAAATAATAATAAGAATTAAACTCTTACAATAGTTAAAAAAGGCATAATAGTAATTTACAATACAATTAGCTATACAAATTTAATAACATTTCAGAATAGTTTCTAGAATTTAAATTCTATATAGATGTTGTATTTATAATTTTTAATATCAGAGAACAGGAATTAAACATATATTATGATTATATTAATTTTCTCTATATTAAATAAGAATTTGATGTTGTTCTTATATATAATAAAGATAAAAGATTATATTTAACAATAAATTAGAACACAACCTTACTTGATCATAACCTAGAAACTAAAAGTAAAAATTTTGATTCAGTAATTACAAAAAAAACATTGTTCTACCAATTTTTAATAAACATTCAAATCTGATATTAGTTGGAATAATGACAAACAAATATGTATAAATTAGAACAAAAAAGGTTGTTCAGAAGAGCTTAACTGCCAATGTATTCATGCATATCTTATTTACAAGAAGCTTGGCCATTCTGAATGACAATGTTTTTATAACAAACTTCTAATTATGAAATATTTAAAAACTTATAACTACAATATAAACAAATAAAAAAAAACACAAAAAGTGATAAAAAAAAAAAAAAAAGAACTGAGAACATATCTTACCAACAATAAAGTTATACTTAACTGCATAGTATAATATATAATATAGTTAAAAAAAAAAAGCTAACTTAAACAAATATAGCTATTTTCAAACTAGTACTAACATCTCTATAATATACATTTATAGATAATATTACAAATAACTTTAAAAGCCTTCTCAAATATGTAGTACAATTTAAACTAGTCTAAAATATTATCACTAATGAGCTATCAGTTTTATAATCAGTAAAAAAAACCTTTATAACAATTTCTTCTTCAGATGTTTTACTAACTTCTACTAAACAAAACTACTAACTTAACTAGATTTATATGTTTTTAGTATACAAACACTAATTAATGTCTTAGCATTTCAATACCTAACAAGATCTTATTCTAGATAATCTTTTATTGAGTATTTCACTAATGGCATCAAACATAATTTCAGATTTAACTTTAAATAGCCTTAAACTAGGCTAATTTAGAACAATTTATAATTAATTAACAATTTATCTAATGTCTTTCACATATATATAAATAATAAACTTATTAGCAATCAGATTTGTAATCCATTTTATATAAACAAACCCTTATGTAATTTATTTTAAACAAATTTATGCAGCTTAGTAGCAAGAAAAAACACAAATTCTACAGAATACAAAGTAATATCACATCTGTCTTATCTCTTTAACTATAGTATAAATAATAGTATAGATAAATTAGATTTTATAACAAAATATGAAAATGTAATATATGCAATTCAATAGATTAACTATTTCAGCAAGGGGTGTATTTTATCAAGATAAACATAAAAGATATATATCAAATTATTTCTGTTTATTCAGTAAACTAAATATTACAGAGCATTAAGTATAAAAATAATATATATTTTGACAAAGTTCTTACTTTTAGAAATAGAGCTTCAGGTAGTATTTTTTGTCATTTTGCAGACATTATAATATAAATTGCAGCACAGCAAAGCATTTCTACTATAATCTATTATATAAATAATTTTTTAATTATTTCTCAAACATCTGACTTATATAAGCTAGAGCAATTTATATAAATTTTGAATATTCTAAATATTCTATATAAAAGTTTGAAGATAGAAGATCCCAGTACAACTGGTACTTTCTTAAATATAACATTAAATATTATTATTATGTTAGCCTTTATATCTATTCACAAGTATAATAAAATAATATATTCTATTACAATAGTTAGCTAAAAAATGATGTTTTCAGAAAGATTTTTAATTATTAGTTAGTCTACTCATCAGAGTATGCTAAATTATTCTACAAGGTTGTTTTTTTATCTAATATTTAATTAAAGTACAAAATAATGTTACTAATTTTAAACATCATGTTTGGATAACTAAACCTATAATAGCTAATATAAATAGTAGTTATTAATAATATAAGTATAGTCAGCATATAATTAATGCTTGATCAGAACTGACTTCAATTATACATTCTAAATATATTTAGTGATGCATCAAATATAGACAGTAATGTCACATATTAAAGCTACTTTACAGTATTTAATTGGTCTAAATCACTAAATCTTTTCTCTATAAGCATCCAAATTCATGCAGTACAAGCATTTGCCTTATTATAGAAAAAAAAATTAATAATCTGAACTAACAACTTAGCCAATACTGAAACATATTATGCAGAATACTGCAAAACCCAAACATCAATGAAATCATTGTCAACTTATACAAAGTCCAAATTATAAGAAATTTTAGCATAAAAGTCAAACATATACCAAAAGCAAAAAATATAAATGCTAACCTACTATCTTGCAATAGGCATTATAAATTTATCTTCAACAATCCATCAGTCAATATCTTCAATCTGATATTCTTTCTAAATTTAAAGAACTAATCTCACTTATCTTATTATTTAAACAATAATGCTAAAACTCAACATGCCACCTACATCATACCAATTATATTCTAATAACAATAAATCTATTTTTTTTGGTAACTAATCAACTTTAAACAAAAAAACATTATATTAAACATTTTAGCCTCTATCAACAAATCATATAAAGTAGTCATCAAGTATTATAAATTATTAGCTTGCAGCAATAATTAGATGAACCAAAATAGAACCATATAGCCAGTATTAAAAGACTTTCTCATAAATATATAATTCTCTTATACAAAATAGTTACACCATTTACTATTGCTACTTATCTTTCAGTACTGAAGCACCATTACTTAAAGAACTACTATGACTGGTCTAGCATCTATAATGATCTTCTAGTTATCTAACTTCTAAAAACTATTAATGCAGTTTACATTCACAAGCCAGTTAAACAAAAAGCACATATTACATAATAATATTAACATATATTCAAGACAGAATCAACATAAACAATTTACTAAATTTTTTTTTTGAATAATATTACTAACAGCTTTTTATACTTTCATATACCTTGGTGAACTTTTGCCAAACAACTAAGCCAATACCAACAAAGTTTCAATATTACATGCTCTAAGCTTTGAGAAGATAAACAACATCATATTTGCAACAATATAGCTAGCTAAAACTAAGAATCACAAAACAGCAAACAGAATTTTTCTAATAATAAACCTTATAAATAATTTATTATGCTCTGTATATGCCCTCAAATTATATACACAAGTATGCATACAACTCCATTATGCCAAAATAGCATGATGCTTTTTATTAAGTCTGATGGCATATAGGCAACAAAACAATAGTTTATATTAAAGCTCAAGCAACTTCTTCTTCACAAGGATGTTGCAGGGCACAGTTTTTGAGCTAAAAGCATTACTGAATTAGTTATATGAGGTGTTCAACTTGTACTAATACAAAAAATTGGCAGGTAAAACTTCAAATTATATTACAGATATATATGTAACCATCTAGCTACTATTGCATTTATTCTAACCAAAGCATACTTTAATTAACCTTTTTATAACAACTTAAAACAAAGCTGGCTCAATTAACAAAATAAACAATACAATAGCAAAATCCAAATATATATAAAAAAAAAAGTACTATACACAAATAACAATAGCAGAATAAAATTAAATAGAAATATACTAATAACAAAAAAACAAAAAAAAAAAGTAATAGTAAGAGAAGTAAAAATAATCAAGAACAAATAAAAAAATATCTAGCACTATACCTAACTTGAGGCAGCATGGCCTACAGCAAGCATAACAAATCTAGCTAACATAATAAGCTAATATTAGCTCAGCTTAACAAAAAACAAACTTGCACAAACTTGCAAATATAACATCTAATCATTTAGCATCCAAGTATACAGTTGTGACAAGAGTATAAAGTTTATACAATCCAATCTTATATCTTAAATTTAGTTTTTCTGTATTGGCTACACTACTTTCTCAGTCTTTTCTAGTATGCAGATAATACTAATAAAATAAAAAACAAAACTTATATATACATATATATATAAGAATAATAATTAACAATAATTACAAAGAAATAATACAAATATAATACAAATAATAAATATAAAAAACCTACAAAATAACAGAATTATACAATTTTGAAGCTATTATTTAATTTTGTTATTTTAATAACTGATTTGCATTAGCAGTAGTATTCTTATAAACTTGAACTGAACTGAACTTTGGTCAAGTTCAGGTTTAGGTTTAGTTTAATACTGAATCTAAATTTGAACTTTTTTTTAAAAAAAGTTTAGTTCAGGTTTAGTATTAAAATTTAATTTGGGGTGTGGCGACTTAGTGAAGTGGATAAGTTGTCAACCCTCCAAGTAGTAGATTGGGAGTTCAAAACCCACTGACAGTGAAAATTTGGAAAACCACCTATGTTACACTGATGTATACGGGCATCTGTGCAATGTTGGAGTTACACAGAGAAATGCAAACCGGCATTGGGTGGTGCAAACACAAGATAAGTCCTTGAAACCGGTACTATGGTGACGGCTATCTATCAATCAGTTGGGATCAGTATCTATAACACAGTCACACCAGATAACTGGCAGGTCATGGGGCATCTGTGGTCATGTAAATCCGTGAACTGAGATAACCAGAAGCCCACTTGGAAAGACCCGAGTAAAGAGGTAACACAGATCTTCGACAGTACTACTGTAAAGGCTAGACCTAAAAACAGATACCAATGTGGAAGGAATCGGGCAGACAAGAACTTCAGGTGAGGGGTACCACCAACCAGGCCGCCAGAAGACTCGAACCGGAGAAAAAGGACCTTGGGAAGCAGACCCTGGGATACCAGGGACAGGTCACAGTCCTACTGGGCTATCTGGATTGGGAGTCTGAGATCGGAAACAAAGATATACTAAAGTACTAGGGATATGCTATGAAGTCAGTGCTAGGGTCTGGGTGAACTCTGCAAGGGCGAACCCTGTTAACAAGATACTAAACATGGGTAGTTAGTTAGCAGGGGGCCTTCTGGAGCCCTACAGTCAGGTGACGTACTCTGAAATGTGTAATGACTTGACAGATGTACAGACAAGAAGGTCATGGTTAGGTTAGATGGCACTTAGATGTACGGGAACTTGTGTGCTATTTGTTAGTGTAAGTATAGGGATCAGAGTGTTTAAATTAGGTAATCTCCTAGTAGATTGCAGGTATGGCAGCTAGTGTAGAACCTGCTATGCGGGCAGACTACTTAAATTAGACAACTAAAAGTTGTACGTGTAGCTAGTTGTATACTCACCTTGTACAAGTTATATAATTATAATTAAAATACAATAAAGGCAATAGCTACCGATAACTACGGCCTTAGTAAAAGCAAAAAAAAAATAAAAAAAATAAAAAATTTAATTTAAGTTCTGATTCAGTTCAAGTTTATAAATTTTAAGTTCAGTTTAGTTTTAGATTTAGTAATTTGAAAAATTTGAAGTTCAGTTCAGGTTCAGGTTCAGTATTGAACTTTTAATTCAAGTTTAGATTTAGTTTAAGTTTATAAATTTTAAGTTCAGTTCAGATTCAGGTTCAATAATTTGCAAAATTTGAAGTTCAATTCAGATTTAAATTTAATGATTTGCAAATTTTAAAGTTTAGTTCAGATTTAATGAACTTGGTTCATGACCTAAACTAAATTAAACTAAACTTAGAAACACTAATTTTGGATTTTTTTTATCAAAAAATCTAAAATTAAGCATTTTTTCTTTAAATTTAAAAAATAAAAATAAATATATGCTTATATGATGTATTTTTATATATAGAACAAAGTTACTTAATGAATAGAGATAGAATTAATTAGTAAAATTTTAAGAATTATAACAATTTTCATAATTTTATTAATAAAACTATAAAAAATATTATTATTCTCAAAATTTTACTAATTAATTCTATCTCTATTCTTTAAATAACTTTGTTCACATATAAAAATATATCATATTGATATATATTTATTTTATAATTTTTAGTTCAGAAAGAAAGATGCTTAATTTTAGATTTTTTTATCAAAAATCTAAAATTAAACATTTTTTCTTTAGAACTAAAAATTATAAAATAAATATATATCAATATGATATATTTATATATATATAATATTGAATCTAAACATGTTTATAAACTTTGAACTAAACTTGAACTGAATCAAATATTAAGTTCAGACTCAGTTTAGATTTATAAATTTTAAGTTTAGTTCAGGTTCATGTTTAATAATTTGCAAAATTTAAGTTCAGTTCAGATTTAATGAACTTAGTTCATAAACCTAAACTGAACTTAACTGAACTTAGAAATACTAATTAGCAGACAGAAAACTACAGCTAAATGTATATAACTATACAAATAATGCTTATCTAATTCTTATATAGTCTGTTATAATAATTTTTAATACAATTACTATTGATAACTTTTGGATCAAATTATTGTTTTAGTTTTTATTATTCTTTACATTGTTGATCACTATATCTATTTTCAATAAATTATCTTCAACTTTATTCTGGCTAGCTTTATTCATATTTAATTTTAAGTATATTAATGTTTTTTATATATATTGACAAGGGTCAACAATTCAAAAAACCAGACTAAGCACAAAATTCAACTTATCTCAGTGCATATAACAAACCTACTAATCAAAATGCTACACTAACACATAATCTACAAACTATCATATTAGCTACTAAAACCTAACTATAAATATAGTTTCAAAACTTTAATAAACTCTAACTGATATGCAAAAATTTTTTTATGCCCTATTTAACTTTCTATCAACAATTTAAAACTATTACCTAATTCTGTTATTTTAACAGCTAGTCTGCACTGACAGACAGAAAACCACTGACTGAATGTATATAAATATATAAATAATGCTTATCTAATTCCTATCTAATCTGTTATAATAATTCTTAGTGCAATTATTATTAATAACTTTCAAGTTAAATCATTGTTTCAGTTTCTATTATTTTTTATATTGTTAATCACTATGTTTATTTTTAATAAAATTATCTTTAGCTTTATTTTGATTAGCTTTACCCATACTTAATTTTGAGCATATTAATGTTTTTTGTATATATTGACAAAAGTTAACAATTTGAAAAACTGGACTAAGTACAAAATTTGACCTACTGCTAGTGCATATAACAAATCTACTAATCAAAATGCTACACCAACATATTATCTACAAGCTATCACATCTGCTATTAAAACCTAGCTATAAATACACTTTCAAAACTTTAACCAACTCTAACCTAAGATGCAAAATTTTTTTTACATTTTATCAAACCCTTTATCAACAATTCAGAGCTATTATTTAATTCTGCTATTCTAACAGCTGGCCTGTACTAGCAGGCAAAAAACCATTAGCTAAATATATATAACTATGCTAGTAATACTTATCTAATTCTCATCTGGTCTGTTACAATAATTCTCAGTGCAATTAATATTGATAACTTTTGGGTCAAATTATTGTTTTAGTTCTTATTATTCTTTATATTGTTGATCATTATATTTATTTCTGATAAAATTATTTTTAGCTTTATTTTAGCTAGCTTTGTCTATATCTAATTTTGAATATATTAATGTTTTTTGAAAAATGTTTTACCTTTTTTATGATCATGACTAACTAATAAATTAATGTATTTTGATATATTATAACAAAAACTAGTATTTTTTTTAAAATAATAAATTTTTTATGAGCAATTTTTTTTTTTAAAAAAGTTTAATTAATAAATTTATTCACAAATTTGAGTTATACAAAGTTAATAGTCAATTTTTTTAAAAAAAAAATATAAAAAGAAATTTGATTGTTTGTTAGATCATTGTAACTTCTAGTAGAATTAGCTTCATAGAGCTCAGTTTTCTGCACAAAGTTATTGTCAGTATTTTTAAAAAATTTGTTTATAAATAAGTTTTAGCATTTTAAAAAAATACTATATTTTGATGCAATATATTAAATACATAAATTTTATTGACAAATTATAATTATAAAAAAGTTAAAATATTTCTTATAATAAGCTACTAATATTATATTTAATCTGAATTATATTAGATATATTATATAAATTTAATTTTAAGAAGTTTATTATAATACTACCTCAGATATGATATCTTTAAATTTTAACAACCAACTAATTATATTTTACAAATTCAATAAAATAATTAGATATTTAGAAATTTTTTTAAATGAAAAGTTTAACTAAACCTATACTCAATAAATTTTTAGCAAAACTTCTTAATTCATTCACATTATCTAATACAAAATCTCTTTTTTATACAAATATCTTAACTATTTAATATTATTTTATTATTATCAATAGAATATCTACTTCAAATATATTCTTTTTCACAAAACAAACTTTAATAACTATTAAGTCTTTAAACAAAATACATTAATTACATATTATATCTATCTATTAATACAAATAATGCTATACTTACTAATTTATAACTACTTAATATTTTAATACTTAACAAACTTATATTACAAGTTAGCAATAGTAATATAAAAAAATGCTTCAAGATTAATATATTTTTAAATCAAATTTTTATATACTAGATTAAGAAATGATTTTTTAAAATATAAAAACTATTTTTAACTTGAAATATAATTCTAATAAATTATAAAAAATCTACTAAGTTTACTATAATATTTCAACTTTATTACTTATACAAAAATAATATTTAAACACAAATCATTAACTCTTTTTAAGAATTACTTGTACCAAATTTCTGTTATAAATATTTGATTTTGATTTAAAATTTTATTAAATAAACCACTCCTAAATATCTAAGTAAAGTTGTTTCTAACACAATTTTACACTTAGGTGTTCAAGTTTTATTTTTTTAAATTTCTTTCTAACAAAAATATACAGTATTTAATAAACTAAAAAACACTTCTATTTAGGTTATCTTAAATTTTACTAAGTTAACTACTTTAATGACTTAGAACAAACAGAAAGAGCTCATTATTAGCTTTATTTTGATATATAAATTATTAAAAATAATTTAAAATTAACTGATTTATTAAAAAATACTCATAAACTTTTTTACAAAATTTTATATTTTATTTTTACAATTTTTTTTTATTTTTTTAAGAAGCTGTCTTTAGTCTATTTTATTCAAACTCATTTAAACATGATTACTTATTAATATTATACTATCTAAACCAACCTGTATTGTTTACAAACTTGTATTCTTTTAATTTTACATAACTTTTTTTGTTCAACATCAATTTTGATTTATAGATCTGTAAGTGTTACATATTCTGTATAATACTTATTTAGTACAATTTATCATTCTCTATTATCTGTTATACTCTTATTTATCATATCTTTTATTATAACATTCTATATTTTTTAATTATCTTATATTCAAGATTCTTATAATTTAATTTATTTTCATCTTTTAAGCAAAAATACAAACCTTTATTAATAAAGACCTAGATTCTTATAACATTGACTATTATTATGACAAATGCAAAGATTATTATAATGTAAGAATAGTTAAAGAATAACTTCAATCTTTATAGATACTTGCTGCAGATATTAATCTAATTAATTGTAATGCTTTTTCTAAAAGACATTATTACTTTAAAGTTTTTTTACAACTTATTATTATTACATGTTTTTATAAAGCATACTATATCAGTTTTACTTCTAAATTCTACAAAATTCTTTATTTCACATCTTTTAGTCAACTTACAACTTAAACTATAACCACTATTTCTTTAAATTAAGTCAAAAAATTTAATGATAAACTTTCTGCTTTACTCAACTCCAAATAATAACAATTAGATATTTCTTTTATTAAACCTCATATTTTATTTTTTGAGTTTCAAATAGACTTTACTTCAACTTTAATTATTACATACTCTTAATATTAACATACATAATTTATATACAAAATTAAAAAAAATTTTTGTATTATGACCAAACAAAACAATTATGCTTTAAATTATACTATTTGTACTATTTTTAAAAATAATCTATTATATAAACTTTATACTTTTAGACTATTAAATATTAAACTTAAACCTCTTATATAAACTTTATCTCTAACATTTCAACAACAAATAATTACAGCTATAATTAAATTAAAACTAATTAACTTAAATATTCAAACTTTCTTTTCTATTTTCAAAAAACAAATTATCACTTTTTTTATTTTTAAATAACAAATTATTCTTATTCTTATTGAACTTTGACAAATAAAATCTACTAACAAAACCTAACTTTTTATTTTTTTTATTCAAAAAAGAAAAAAATAATAAATAACAAAAACAAAAGAAAAAAGAAAACTAAAGATATCTGTAATGATCTTGACTGGTTTAAAGAATATCTAGTAACTGACTTAATAAAAAATAACATCAAACTTAACAACTCTATTGCTCAACAACTACTTATTTTTATTAAATTACAGTATATCTTATTAATATCTATTCAGAAAAAATTATTTAACTAGTATCTGACAAAACTTCTAAATTAAAACTTAATTATAAATATCTAATTAAAACTTTAATAGACAAATGATCTAAATTTTTAATTGATCTCATATATGAAGCAAATCTTTTAATTAACAAATCAATATTTATTCTATTTAAACTAATCTATTTTATTTTTATCTTTCTTTTTCAAGAATTTATTACAACCTATTGAAACAACTAAATTATTTAAAAATTCTTACTTCTTATACTCTGTTTTATTATATACTACTATTAATTAAAAACAAATAGCCTTTAACTTAATCTGCTTATACCTTATTCTTTACAATGAATACAAAATAATTTATACAAAAAAATTCTATAAAGATCTTAAACTTTATCTTATTTATTTCAAACTATACTATTATATTAGTAAAGATAACCTCAACTAGTCACTTTTAAAATTTAAAATAATAATAAATCCAATATTAATATTTCTCTTAATATTCACAAAAAATAATTCTTTTAAACATTTCAAATCTCATCTTTAAAAAATTATTTATCTGAATTTAAAGTCTAGTTCAAAAATTTTTTAATATTTACAAATGTCAATTTTACAACATTGATCAAGAAAAATATTTAATTATATTAAATATCAAATTATTCTTAAATTGTCTAATATATATAAAGTTCTTTTATCTTCTAAATTCTAAATCACTTCTATTAATTCTTTACAAAAGCAATTTAAATTATATTTTAAAGTAGCTTTATATCATATTTATATATGATATTTGAAAACTGTACAATATTATCTAAAGATACAAAAATAATATTAAAATTTTATCTTCTTTTTTCTTTATTAACTCATATGATTATTTTTAGCTTCAATTAATATATAGCAAAACTCAAATAGATATATTTTATTCTTGACTTTTCAATATTTAATATGAATCTATCTAAAGATGCTATTTTTAATAAACCTATATTTATTATCTTTTTTGTCAACTTGTCTCTAATATCAAAAAAGAATTTATTAACTTAATAATACTACTTTTATAGCTTTTTCAAAGCTTATTTAAGCATTGCTAACAGTAATAACCAAATTAACAACTATTATCTACATCAAATTATTAAAAAAATTATTAGCAAAACTATTAGTACTAAGTACTTAGCTAGAGTACTAACATACTTTTATATTCTTAAAAATAACAACTTCATATTTTTTTAATTAAAGAAGTCTATAATAAAAACTTTATTTGGAAGCCAAACAAATCTTATATTTAAAATTTAATATTAAATTTAATTTTTCTAAAACCTAATTTATTTTTTCTAATTTAAATACTTCTATCAAATCAATATCTTTAATATTCAAAGAAAATAGTAACCTATCTGAGCTTCCTAATAATGATATTATTATGTCAGAGTTAAATACTAATAACATTAATTAAAACACAAAACAAAATTTACAACTTAATCATATTTCAATACTCTTTTATAATTTTTTTCAATAAACTCTTCTATAGAGCACATAAATGCAGCTACTGCTTCTAAAATAATGTTGTTCTCTACATTTAGTAAACTATTCTTAAAAGAAAATAATATAAGTGAATAGATAATTAAGTTTATTTATGCAAAAGACTAGGTTAATAGCAGCCAAACTAATATACAGAACAGTCCATAGTATTTTGCACAGCTGTGCAAACTAAGCATATAGTAAGCAATGCTACAAAAAATAATAATTCTTCTTTAAACACTATTTTATCTAATTTATTTAAAGAATACAAACTAGAAATTATTCTTCTAACTATACCAAATAATTCTACAATTCTTCAAAATTACTTATTTAATAAAGTTGCTATTCAATATGATGTTAATTTTATATAAACTCTACTAACCTTTTAAATAAACCTTTTAATTAGAACAAAGTAATTATTATTATCTTAACTTCTGCTATAACAAGTTTTTTGATACTATAAACTTCTACTTCTTTTAATACTTCAATATATATTTATATTTTATTTACATATCTTCTGATACTTTTCTGTTAACAACTATCTTGAAAATCAGTTCTAATATTCTTTAAACATAATATAAATAAAGCTTATAATTATTTTTTTAATAAATCCAAACTCTTGTCTAAATACTTTGTCTTACTATTATAACATTCTATAGTTAATTTTTTAGATTATGCATTATTAAGATTTTCTTCCAACAACTCTTCTCTATAGATCCCTTAACTAAAAACTGTTAAAAAGCAAAACACGGAAAAACTATATAAATCTACTAAAAAACAATACTTAGACCTTTAACAAAAAAGGAAGAGCGGCAAAAGTTACATCTAATTAGAAAACAAAAACATAAGTAAAAAAGCTCAGAAGTAGCACAGCTTAAAAAGATTAAAAATTTTAACAAAAACAAAAAATTTTGTATAAATTTTGTAGAATTTCTATGACTCTATTGTGAAGATCAATTTAGGTTATATAAAAAGTATAGAAAATAAGCAAAATAAACAAACAAACACATATAGTAAAGTAGTTTACTAAAATAAGCATGTAACATAACAACAACTAAAATAAAACAGCCAATAGCCAAAATATATAATAAAGGTATTATAGAGTATATTAAAGATATAAGAGACAGAAATTGCAGATATGTAGATTGCAAAATACTAGATCAAGTTCTTAAAATACCAACAAAAGCCTAAGTAACATAGAGCATATCGCAAAAGATTTAGCAATCTATGACCCAAAGCACATTATATTACAAGACTTGCTAGTTTATAGCCAGGTATTAGAAGCCTTAAGAATAGCAAAAATAAGCTGGCTTAAGAAAGGAATAATTAACAAGTGGGCAGAAAAACTAAGGTTAATAAGCTACAACCCAAGCCTATTTGAATACAATACAAATATAAAAGAAGAAGAAGTATACCAAAAAGAAAGCAAAAAGGATAAGATAAGTTTTTTAGTTAAAACTAACAAGATAGAAAAATCTACCAATAGAGAGCAGAACTAAACAATTCCAAAGAGTTAGAGCAGAAATTAGAAATACTAAAAAAACAAATAAAAAGGCTTAGTATTGCTACATCATAATACCAAACAAGTCAAGCTATAAATAATTTGGAACTTAAAGAAGAAATATTAATAAAAAGCAAAAAGACAAAGTTAAAAACCATGAATATAGAAATAACAAAACAAGAAGAAGAAATGAACAGTAAGGAAGATGAAACAATGTTTCCTACAGGATCAATTGAACACAGCTGATAGTTCTCAGATAATCAAATATGTAATAAAAATAAGTCCTTTAAAGCAAATATGCTAATATATGCCTTGTTAGAAGAAACCAAAAAAGAAAGAATAAAGTATGTTCAGTAGATTCTGAAAAAAAATCATCATATTAAAACAGTCAAAGAGGTATTCAAAAATGGAAATAATTGGATAGAAGTAGATTTTGACTGTAAGCATAACAGAAATGTGGCAATAGACTGAATCAAGAGAAAAAAAGAAGAATAGCTAAAACTCATATTAAAAGAAACCAAAAACAAAACTCAAAATATGAAATAGCAAGAGGAGCATAATACTAAAAGAAGAAAAGAAGAAAGTACAAGACAAATAGAAACAAAAAAGAACAATAAAACAGAAAAGTCAAATATTAAAAACAGGAAAAAAAAAAAAAAAAATACAAAAACACAAGCCAAACAAAAACAGAAGTTAAGAATACAAAAGGCTTTCAAACAGAAAAGGATTTGAAGACAGGAAACTATCTAATGATTTGGGATCTACTAGCAAATATCAATATAGAAAAGGTAGAACACATATGCAGAAACATTAAAGATGCCAAAATAGAATAAATCAAAAGGTCCAAATACAAAGCCCCGGCAATAATATATGCTGAGAGTTTAAAAAAAGAAAATATTTTATGGGTCTTGCCAATTGGTATACACAAACTAGCAAGAGTATTCAAAGGCAATGAAGATTACAACCTATAAGAACAACACAGCTTATACACATTAAATTTACTAGAGCTTCCAGAAAATGCATCTGAAGTGCTGCTATTACAATGCTTAAGAAAGAGAGGTGCTAAGTTAGTGTACATACTAACAAACAGAAATGGGAATCTGAGAAGATCTGTAATAATTACTTTTGCATCAGAGGAAGAGATAAAGTTAGCACAAACTAAACCAATAAGGTTTAACAATTACTTGCTATTTTGGCAAGATGAAATAAAAAAAAGGAAGCAAAATAAAGAAAAGAAAGCAAAATAAAGAAGAGAAAGCAAAATAAAGAAGAGGAAGCTTATTATGAGAAACATATAATTATACATGACATAGACATAGATTCAGATGCAAAAGTATATAAAAACAAGAGTAACAAAAGAAAAGAAAACACAGAAGAGCTTAATGAAAATAAAAAGAAGCATTACATATATTCAACAGAAAAAAAAGATTCACAGACATGAAGCCAAAACCTTTTGGAAAAAATTCTTGAGAGACTTGAAGTACAACAAAACAAGACAAAATGAAAGATGAAAGAAGACTTTGCTAACTGCTCCTAACAGTGTTACAGTTAAATTAATAAGCATAAACCAGAAGATTAGAAAGTTTCTGCATGGTGAAAAAAGAATTTTTAAAGAAAGAAATATAGAGCCATTTCTTGGCTATAATAAGAAAACAAGAAAAAAAGAAAAAAAAAAGATAGAAAACATGGAAACAAAGCATAAACATCTAAAAGAAAAATAGAAACAAGGAAAGAAGGAAATAAAAATTGCATGTCACAACATTAACAAACTTAAAACAAGAGGATAAAAAGTAGAAAATCTTCTAGAATAAGCAGAAAAAGAAGAACTCACAATAGTAGGAATAATAAAAATAAACATTACAGAAAAAGAAAGAAAATTTTTACTGCATAGTTATAACACATAGTATAAGGAATATTGAACAAGTGCAATAATAGACAAGAAAAAAGGCTTAGGCATAGTAATTCTAATAGATAAAAAGTGGAAAAAACATGTAAGAGCAGTTAAAAGAGTTAGTGAATACATACTAAAGGTAAGATTATATTTTAAACAATTAGAATTAGTGGTACTAGGAGTATACATTCCACTAAATGACAAGTCAATCAGTAAGAAAATTCAGTAAAGAATCATAAAGGTAGTAATAAACAGAAAAAGATATACAAAAATAATTATACTTGGTGATTTCAATCACACAATAGATAACATACTAAACAGACAACATCTGCAAACATCAAACTACAAAAAACTACTAATATTTAGCTAACTCAGAAGACAAAACTTCATAGATTTATACAGAAACCTGCATTTGACAAAAGAAGCATATACATAGTCAAATTAGGAGATGGCAACAAGAATAGATTATATTTGCCTGACAAAAACACTTGTGTTAGGGCTACAGAAAGCTAATATTGAAGAAGCAGAAGGTTTGACAGATAGTGATCATAAGATAATAACAACAGAAATATAAATAAAACACATAATCACTAACTGCAATAGGGCAGAAATTAAATAGAAAGACTAAACAAAAACAATATATCTATACAAAGAAGCAAAACAAGAAGACTGAGAAGATTATACAAGAAAACTACAAAATTAGCTAAAATGAAAAGAGTATTAAAATGACTAGATAATAATAACATAATAGCAGATTATAGTACAGAGATATTAAACCAAATGTGGAATGCAATAAAAAAAGCTATAATTAAAGTAGCAAACAAGCAAATTCCAAAAAAGAAAATATTCAACACTAAATTAAACAGAAGACAAAATCAGAAAAAAAACAATGAAACACAAACATATCATTAAACTCTAGCAAATAATCAAGAAAGCAAGAAGTAAGAAGAATTAAAAAATAGAAAAAAATGAAGAAGTTGAAATAAACAACAAACTTCAAATGATAGAAAAGAGCTAAGAGCAACATTGCCAAAACTACACAGGCAGTAGTCAGAAGTCTGAATTGATGATATGCAAGGTTAACAAAGAATAATTAAAGAGAAAAAGAAAAAAGGAATGAGAACAAATACAAAGAAAACAGATAGAAGAAAACATAAATAGAAGATATGAAATAATTAGAACAGATCAAAGTTAAATGATTGCTAGCCTACTAAATAAACTATACAAAAAGATCATTCTAGACAAATTTATAATGCAAGACAAAGAAGAAGTCAACCTAATATCAAAACCAAACACTGTTCTAAATGGTTTGGCAGCTCATTTTAAAAACCAATTTAGAAAATAAAAAACCAAACTTAAAGAAATAACAGAAGAATAAAAAAGAGTACATAACCTAAAAGAGTAGATTAATAAGATCTGATATAGGAAGCTAAAAGAAAAAATAAAAGAAAATGAATAAGAAAAAACACTTAAAGAGCTTAAAATGAATATAGTTTTAAGAATATCAGGCATAAGCTATACATTAATAAAACATGCAGAGAAGAGATCACAAAAGATTTTCAGAGCTTTTACAAATCTGATTTTGGAAAAAGAAGACATATCAAAGAAGTGGAAAATTGTGCAAATATATCTAATTCCAAAAGACATAGACTGAAGTTATTGCTTAAACAATATTAGGCCAATAGTATTAATTGAGACATTTAGAAAAATTGTTACAAAAGTAGTAACAAAAAGATTAGCCAGAATGTTTACAAAAAGAAACATACTCAGAGGACTAAATTTCACAGACCTGCCAGATAATTCAATAGAGCAACCGATACATATACTAAACATGATAATGGAGGAGGCACAAGAAAAAAATAAAAAAGTATAGATATTGTTATAAGATATGAAAAAGCATTTGACTCAGTTTCATTAAAAAGCCTAAAATGGGTCTTAAAAAGAGTCAAAATCCTGCAAAAAACAAGAAAATACATAAGCAATCTGTTTTGTAAATAGCAACTTAAAGTTATCACAGCTTATGGTTTAATAGAAAAAATAATAGCAAGAGATGAAATAGACCAAAAAAAAGTAATCTCACTATTAATTTAGCATCTTTTCCATGATTCATTATTAGAAAGAATACAAGAAGATGAAACATTAAGCTATAAAGTAGAACAAAGAATTACAGAAAAAGCATGCAGTGATAATATTACAAGTCATAGGCAAGTAGCAATTGTATATTCTGATGATACAACATAAATTGTGAACAGTAAAGAACAGATGTTAAGAACTCTAAGTATTGCAGAAGAGTTCTTTAAAGCAAATTATATTAAAATAAATGAATCCAAATCAAAGCTCATAGTAATGAATACAAGAACAAGAGAAGAAGAAAGAAAAATTACATTTGGCTATAGTAAAATAATAAAAGAACCCAAAAACAAAATTGCAAGATTACTAGAAATATGGCTAAATAGCAAAATGAAAGAAGCACTAGTCTGTAAAAAAGCAAAAAGAATAGTTAGTCAAACAGTTAAAGATCTAAGTTACAAAAAGATGATGATGAGTCAAATCATATACATAAACAATACAGTAATAATTTCTAAGCTAGAATATCTTTTACAGCTAACAAAAATGTCAAAAAAAATGATTGATAAAATATATCAATCATTAATATTCTTGGCTAAACATAAGTACAATATAATGAGAACATCAAACAACTGCACAATTAAGTACAAAGACTTAGGTAATTGTAAAATGCTAAGTCAAGAAATAATAACCAAGCAAATAAGTAGTCTTTTCTCAAGACTCAATAAACAAGACAGTTTGGACAAACTAACAAGACTTAGAATAGCTTAAGGATGCCAAAAAGCAGACTTAATAGAAGATATTTGGAACAATAAAAGAAAAATAGAAATTAAGAAGTTTTAGAAGAACAACTTAGCCTGTCAAACAATAGCTAAAATAAAAGAAATAGAAATAAACATCAAAATAGGAAAACTCTTATGGAAGATTTATGAATATGATAAACAGATAAGAGATATACTAGAAACAAAAACATAAATAGCAAGCAGTAGTATAATAAATAAATAAGAGTTATTATACTTGAACCAACTTATAGATATAAAAGGTGATTACCTAATCATATAAAGACAGCTCAAGAGTCTTCAAGGCTTGTCATATAAGGAGAAGAAAGCTAAGTATTTTAGCAAAATAGAAAAAAAAATATTAAAAACACAAGTAAGCAGAGAAATACAAGACTAATACAAAGTAAGAAAATACAATACACAAGCATTAAAGATCAAGTAGACAAAGATGTCTAAAAACTACAGAAAAAAAGAATGGATTATTTATAGACCAAAACACAACCAACAAGTAAACAAAGTAATTAAGAAGAAAAAGAAAAAAGTGTTAGCAGAGCATTGGTTAATGTGTATAGAAGAAAGAAGAATATTGACAGAAATAAGTATATGTAAAGGTTGTAAAAACAATTCAGAACAGATAACAGACAAGTGTGAAAGATAAATAAAATAAGACTATAACATAAGAGTAATACCAAAGTTGCTAATAGAGAAAGCTAACAATAGAATAAATGCAACATTAAAGCAGATATTAGAAGATAAGATAATAGAAGAATAGAAAAGAGATGAATTGAAGTTATTAGGAATAAAATAAACAGAAGAGTTAGAAATAGAACTGATTAGAAAATAAGAACTAAATAGCACAATTACAAATTAGTTAGTAGAAATATTAACACAAAACAAGAAGAGAGACAAAAGAAAATACAGTTTCTATACTGATGAAGTATTATACAAGAAGAAAAAAAAAATAGTATAGAAAGAATAAGTATTGGTTGGGTACAAATAGAAGAGAAAAAAGATTGGCCAGAGGAAAAAACTGCATTAGAACTTGAAGGCTGGTCTTTAGCAACAATAGCAGAATTGGTAGCAATATAAACAACAATTCTAACAGTATCAGAAGAGAAAAGCATAGAAGTGTTCACAGACAGCATTGCAGCATTAAGAAAAATTAATAGAGTACTTCAAAATGTAGAAAAAGAAAAAATTCTGAAAAAGAAAAATGCAATATAAATAATGAATATTGTAGATCTAATCAAGAGCAAGAACATTAAGATAAAAATAATTAAAATTAAAAGTCATAGTAAAAATAAGTAGAATAATAAAGCAGACTCTCTTGCAAAAAAAGAAGCAAAATGCCTAAATAAGATATATGCAAACAAAGTCAAATGTAATAGGATAGAGTACTATTTAGAGTAGGAAAACAAAAAAATTGACATACCAGCAAGACTTCTGTGTAAAATAATAGCAAATGCCAAAATAGAAACTAGTTAGAGAGAGACAAATCTAATATGAATATTAGAACAAGAAATAAAAAATGCACTATATATTGGTCAAGTTTTTGGAAAGAAATGAACAGAACAAAAGAAGTTCATTATATATCAAGAAAACTTAGCATAAGAAGAGCTACAGCAATCAAGTGCATAATGGATAGCCTACCAACACTTGAGAAGCTAAACAGAAAAAGACTAGAAATATACATAACAGTAGAGGAGTGTCAAGTATGCTGAACTAGAAAAAAAGAGACTCAAGCACATCTAGCAAGTTGTAGTAAACAAAAGAGTTTGTAAAAGTGAATTCAAAAAGTTGCAACAGCAACAGCATGAAATGGACTTGAGGAAGAGGAAAAAAACAGAATTTCATTACAAGTTCTGTATAAGGCATTGTTTGGAGAAACAGAAGCTAAAGAAATCACAAACAGAAAAGTGCTAATAAAAGGACTTATAATACTAAAAGTAGAAAAAAGGTTGGAGTGACTTCTAAGCAAACAAGCAACACAGAAGTGCATAAATATAGTTATAAGAACAGTATAGAACATCTTTTACAACCAAGTGTGAATGGTGTAATGTGAAAAAATACAAGTTTGGAAGATAAAGATCAATATAACAAATCAAATGAAAAAAGGTGCTCATGTGAAAGAGAAAACAAAGAAAAAAAGAAAGAAAAATAAACAAGTAAAAGAAGAAGAAAAAGAAAAGAAAGCAGAAAAGACAGACCAAATAAAGAAAGAAGCTTTGAAGACAATAAATATGCTTGCTACAGAAGAGAGAAGACCCTTCTAGTATGGCTTTAAGTAGTTAATATAATAAAAACCCTATGAGACAATTTTTTAAAAAAATATTAAATTTTAAAATAAGTATAGAATAAAGCTTTATATTAGTAATTAGAAAAATTAAAACAAATAAGACAATAGAGTGTACAACTGATCATATCTTTGAAGAAGAATAAGTGATCTAAGTAAAACCAAATATACAAGTATAAAAAAAAACAAACAAATAGGAACTCTGATAAAGTATATTAATAAAAAGTTGTTAATAGCCAAAGCACTAGCACAGCATCATTCTGATTTTTATAAGAATACATATTGTATGCTTTGTAAAGAAAACAAAAAAGAAGATCAAGATTATTTAACAACTTGTAAATATTATGAAAACATATAAAAAAACATAAAAGAAATATCAGTTAGCTTTGTATAGGCAAAACTATTAAGTGAAGCCAAAGCAGAAACAAATAAAAATCAGTTTAAAAAGATATTTTGAAGCATATAAATAAATAAAAAAGTAAAAACAAGACAAAGAATAATCAAAGGCCTAATACAAAAAAAAACAATAGAACATTTGCAAGTCACTCTATGATCTTTTAAGAAAATAAAAAAATTTAGTGTTATAGTAATCAATACATCTTGAAATTGCTTTTATAAAAATATATAAACAAAATAATGCAAAGTTTTTATTTAATAAGAAAAAAAAATAAAAATTAGAAAAAAGGTTAAGTAGAAAAAGAAAAATATAAAAAAAAAGCCAACAGAGAGGAATAACAAGTTTATTAGAATAGAAAAAAGCCAAGCTATAGAGAAAAGGAGAAAAAAAAAAGTAAAAAAAAAAAAAAATACATAAAGCATGATTTGGCTCAATTATAAAATTTATAGATTATAAAAAGAAGCCATTTACATATAACCCTTTTGACTAGTTTGGTATAGTCTCAGATCTAGGTATAACCCTAACTAATATGGCAGACCACCTCTGGATACTCAAAGAAGTAGCTAAAAGATGTTGAACCAAAAACTTTAAGTTAAAAAAGTATGTAATTTATATACAAGAATTTTAATAAAAGTTTATAACAAGGTTGCCAAAAAGAAAAAAAATAAAAAATAAAATAATAATTAGTAATAATAATAATAATGTTTTTATAAAAATAATAATAAAATGTTAGATTTTATAAAGCACAGTTTTAATAACAACTTTGGTTCCTAGTTTTATTATTTATAATATTGTTTTAAATAATTACTATTATAATATCTTTGTAGAATTTGTCTTTTGTTATTGCAAAGTTGATAAGCATTATTTTCTAACTTGGCATAGATAGTAAATAGTCTAGTTTTTTATCTTCAAACTTTGCAGACTGTAAGGCTTTTATATTCTTTTATTGGATCAAAACTTTATCTCCAATTTCAAATTCTTCTAGTCTTAGTCTTCTGTTATGTCTTTCATTTTGTTTTTCTTGTGATGTTTTTATATTTTATCTGGCTTGTTTTTATGTTTCTAGTAGTTTGTCTATTAAGTCAAAAGCTCATAACAAAATACTATTTTCTAAATTTATTATTGCATTGGTTTCTTTTATCAACAAAATTAATTCTATAGATAATATAGCTTGTTTTTCATAAGTCAGCTGAAAAGGTATATATTCAATAATAATATGCTTCTTAGTTTGATAAGTAAGCAATATAGCAAAAAGATTTATATTTTAATCTTTACTAGTTCTTACTTTTACTAATGATTTACACAATGTTCTATTTAGTCTTTCTATTATACTATTTGTTTGTAGATAATATAATGATATAAACCTATATTTTATAAAAAAGTTTTTATATAGAACTTAAATTATTTTACTTTGAAAGTTAGGTTCTTGGTCTAAAAAAATAATCTTAAGTATTTCATATCTACAAACTATTCTGTAAAGATAAATTTTGCAAAAATTAAAGCACTTGCATTTGGCACAGCTTAAGCTTCTAGCTAGCAAATTAAATAGTCTGTTGCAACAATAATATATCTATTATTGTAAGTAGTGATAGGTAATGGTTCTACTAAGTCAATTTTAATTCTTTCAAAGACTTGTCCTATCTTAATAGGATGTAAAGGTTCTTTTCTTTTAGCATTGCCTCTTCTTTGGCATTAATCACAAGTCTTTATATATTTTTTAATATCTTTATATATTTGATTTTAATAATATTTTTCTGAAATCTTATGATACATAGCATTTATTTCTAAATGTTTTACAGTAGAATAACTATGTATTATATATAAAATAGAGTCTATTTTAGTCTATTTAATAACTCTAAATAGTTTTCTATAGATTTCTTGTTCTTTTTATACAAAGTCTGTTTTGAATTATAAAATATTTAGCCTAATTAGTAAGTTGTTTTCATTTATAAGTAGTAAAGTCTAAAGATATAGTATTAGAATTTAAATAATTAAATAAATTGTAATATTGATCTAAGTTTATTATTTAAATTTTTATATTAAAGTCTCAAAAGAGCATTTATATTAGAATAAATTCTACCTAGTTTATAAATAATTGTAAAGTAATAAGGTTAAAGTTTCAAAATCTAGTGTTTGATACATCTTTTAAGTTCTACAGTTTTAAGCTATTTTAATGTTAAGTAATCAGTTATTAAATAAATTCTGTAGTTTTTAGATAATTATAAAAATGTTCAATGATCTATACTATTGCAGCAAATTCTAATTTTGTAACAAAATAATTGTGTTCTTGGTATAACAAGCTTTTACTAGTATAAGCAATAGGAAGTTCTTTATCATCTTTATTTTTTTGTCATAATGTAACTTCAAAGCCATAATATAAAGCATCTGTAGCAAGTATAAATCTTTTGCTAAAATAAAAATAAACTAGTATAGATGCAATAACAAGCTTTTCTTTAAATAATTCAAAGGCTTGTTATTGTTACTTTTCTAATGATAAGGTTCATCTTTATATAGTGTTACAGGGTTGTAGCCTTCTTAGTACAATACAACCAAGTAACAAGGTCACCTGGTACAGTGATTGACTATTGCAAATATATACGGGGTGGAGGTATAGTAGTTCACTTTACTACACAGCAGTAGGCAAACGGTTCGAGATAATAACAGTATATAGATTAACTT
>CAJVQA010001453.1:0-25527 GCA_910591915.1 Cetraspora pellucida | reverse complement strand
AGAGCCTTCTGTACCCATTTTTATAGCTGACTTAGGTATTGCTATAGCAGAACCAACACTTGCAGTCAGGGCTAACCATTAAACCATTATGCTCTTGTAGAGTTTACTTAGACCCCAGCATCTACTTCACAGCATAACCCCAGTACTTTAGTATACCCCTGTTTTTTCCTCTGCTCTTTTACCAAACTTCCAATCCAGATAGCCCATGTAGGACTATGACCAGTCCATCGGTATATCAGGTCAGCCTGATATTCTTTTCCTCCAGTTCATTCTGGCAGCCTGGTTGGTAGTACCTCTGAGACTCCCAACCTGGAGGTTCTTGCCTGTTTAGCTACTAGGACTGGGTACTAGACCTGAGTATCTATTTCACCAAGCTAGTCTTTACAGTAGGGCCATTGAAGATCCAGCTACTTCTCTACTCGGGTCTTCTCAAATAGACTTCTTGTTACCCAATTTCAATAGATTTATATGGCCACAAGGACTTATCTAGTGTTTGCACTATCCAATATATCAGTTTGCATTTCTCTGTGTAACTCCAATATTGCACAGATGCCCCATGACCTGCCAGTCATGCTGGTATGACTGCCATTACTTCACTAGGTCGCCACACTCCTATAAATTATTTTATAATCTGTAGAATATTTATAACTTGAACTATAATTATTATAATCCAGTAATTGCCAAATAGAATTATCTAATTGCTTATTAGAAGCAATTAAAGTTGTATCATTTTGGATGTAAGGGTGTTTTTGCGAAATATGTTGTATCAAAACATAAGGTTTTGAAAACTTTTGTTTGCAATACTCATACTGCCAATGCATTTAAAGAGTAAAAAAAATAAGAGTAAATGTATAATGTAAAAAAATTAGTATAAAGAGAATATAGGTTATATAAAATATTAAAGCAATTTATATTGATTTAAATAAATATATATTTCTAATAAATTAAATTTTTTTTTTAGTCAAAACAAATTATATGAATAATGTTTTAATGACATAACATACTAAATGAAAATAAACTTTATATTTACATTACTAACTTAATTAAACTTAATTACAAAATTGATTATTGATATATTATATATTATCTTTATTATATTGAACTTAAATTTTTTAAAATAATTAATAAATCAACAACCTCTAAAAATTGCATGCTATGAGTAAACAGTGCAGCTAATTAATTACAAGTAAGCAGTAAATAATTATAATATAGAAATGGCAATAGTGATAAAAAATGATATATATTAAAAATATAACTAAATATAACTTAGATATATATACAGTTTAATACATAAGTATAATGCTTTATCGCATAGTTCAAATAAATTTTTATATATATTACACAATACTATTAACTTTATACAAATCTCTTTAAAATAATATATAGTAAATTCTGATCATTTAAAACATCATTTTTGATCTATCTAAATTAAATGTAATATATTATTATTTTAAGTTCTTTAATCACAATAAATATGCATCAATAATAACACTTTGGGTGATTAAAATTTATTATGTCTAACTATTATGTATAATTAAATTAGTGATGCTATTAATATTAATAAATCTTAACAATAATATTGTATATACATATTATATTTTTAAAAATTGTTATTATACTTTATATTTAATAATATAAGTAAATTTTTGTATAAATATAAGTATACTTGCATTATTATACTTTATATTTAAATTTTATATAATAAGTATACTTGCATTATTGGATTTTCTTTTATTATAAATAGTTGACATTATTAGATATTAATTTGTTTTATTTTTGTATAGTAAATTCAAAAAAATATAAATACAAATTTAATATAAAAGGTAATGATAAAAAAATTTTTAATACAATGAAAAACCAATCTAGAAATAATATACCACCATACTCTGCTGTACTTATTACTTATTCTCAGTCAAATATCTTCCAACTTTTAAATACTAATGATATCACTAGACCTTATCAATCACCTAACTCTAATAATGATGGTTCATCTTCTGATTCAACTACTAAAAGCATTAGAAATATACAATGAACATATTCAAATATGGGTAAATCTTTCTTACAAGTATCTCAACATTAATCATGTTAACAATTTTCTATCCATTCTATATCTTGTCAGCCTTCCATCATCTGTTCTATATCTCGTCAGTCTTCTATCACTTTCTAAAATAATAAATTTAGATATCTTTCTAGATCACACTATACTGATTATTATCGATCATTATCTTTAGTTCAATGATTTTCTTCAAAATCATGATCACAAGAGAGATCACCAACATGTGATAAAAGATTATCAAATCAAAATCATATATATAGTCAAAGTAATACATATATAAAGGCCTTTTTTTTTACAATTTGCAACAATTTGACATTGAAAATTTTTTTTTATTGTTATATTAAGCAAACTATGACTGCTCTGATTACTTTAACTGCTTTGATTACTCTGACCACCCTGGCCACCTTGACTGCCATAACCTTCATGACTGCCATGACTGTCATGACTGTTATCAGTATTACTAGCAAGTTGATGAGTGAATGTTTGTCCAACTTAAGTATTTATATTTAATGCTCAAAAGATTTAAGGAAAGTACAAATGAAATCAAAGCCAGGCTAGATCATCTGAAAAGAAATCAAGAACAACAAGAAAATGATCTTTCTGTACAAGTAATAAATGTAAGTGTTTTGAGTTAGCAATATTTAGATCTAGTATGTTTAAGCAATATATAGCATCTCAAATCTAGCATGTTTAAGCAGTATATAGCATTTAGTATGTAATACATATATTGTTTTTTAAAATATAGGATGTGTTTATCTGTATAGCCAAGCAGCTCTTCCCATATAAAATATATCCTAGTCAAAGTGATTTGAAGAATGCACTCAAACAATATCTAAAGAAAAGTATTCTAAGTTTATGCATAATTTAAGTTTCAATCAATATACCAATAGGTTTCATAAAAAATAGTTCAGTCTTATATGTATCAATATCTATTGTTTTTTAAAATTTATTTCTTTTAATTATGACTTATTACTAATTTTTGTAATAGCTTTTGTAAAAAATAAAGAATTTGTGAGATGCATCAGTTCAAAATGTAAGGGCAGCAGTCTGGCTTATGTTCAATTGTAAAAAACTATCACTATTAAAAAAATGCTATATCAGCTGATATAATAAGTTGGAAGTAAAGTGATAAAATTTTGGATTGTTATTATGTACTCTTTGAAATAAATGATAAAGATGTCTTTTGGGTATCTATAATTGTGAAAGCAGTCTTTTCTGAGATTGCTGTATCTATACTCTTAAATAAGCATTGTGTTTTTACACTTGTAGTCTATGATATTTTACTTAATTCTAAATTCAAAAGTGTCACATATTTAAAAAAACATCTTATGCATCATATCGAAAAATATTTTATAAGTATTATTAATAACTGCATATGCTTTATTAATAATAATTATTTATTTATTTTTTAATATAGAATGATTTTGATAATAGTGGTCTATTTTATAAAATAGCTGAAACAATACTAAACAATAAGAATTATGGTTGTTCAAAACAAGCATCACTCTAGTATGAACTGTTACCCCAGTATGAACTTAAAACAGGTCCTTCATTATTTCAGCAATCATCTCAACATTAAATGAAACTTTCACAGTAGAATACTGATAACTTATTTGGTTGCAATGATAAAATTTTTGATTCAAATGTTTTTTTTGAATTAGTTTACATTTGCTAGCAATTATTATATAATAAATTATAATAAATTTTATTATTTGCATTATAATATAATTATACATTTTAGTAACAGTAATAAATTTATATTATGTATTGTAATTAGCTTTATAAAAAATATACATTTTATAAATATCTTATTAGTAATATTATCTATTAAAAAAAATACTTGATTAAACTAGTTATATATCGATTGATAACCTTATTAGATATATATTGATTGTTTAAAGCTAGTTATATATTAGTTTATATCAAAATTAATATAACCTAGCAGGGGTGATTAATATCAATATATATCTAATGAGTTACTAATTGCTATATATCTTTATATAAAATTTCCTAATGTATAAAATTTTATATAATTATATTTTAATTCAAATATATCAAGTTGGTATATTATGCTTAATAAAATAACTAATATTATCTATATAATATATATTTAAATATTTATTTTTAAATGTTTTGTTTTATTATCTTTTATATATTAACCTTTTATATTAAAAAATTTGTATTAGTGAATTGTGAACTACAAAATAATATTTTAAACATTATTAGATTTACAAGTAATTTACTTAATAATTTATTATACAATTAAAGAACTATTATAAAACTTCTAAATTATATCTTAGAGACTAGTAATTTTTTAAATTATAAATAATTAATCCAAGATTAAATATTCAAATAAAATATTTAATTAATTTTGTAAATCATTTTTATGAATATTTAATACAATTTATGATCAGTTAAGCTTCATTTTATATATTATTCAAAATAGTAAATTAGTTTAGTTACCTTTTAGTAAACATGCTTATAAGATGACAAAAGAAGTTTATAAATAAAAAGAATATCTTAACAATATTAAAGATAACTTTGAGATATTTTTCTTTAATAAATTATTAGAAACAATAAATGTATTATCATAATGAATTTGAACAATTGTTTAATAGTTTAGAATATAGAATTATTAAAACTTATAAATATTTGAAAAATAGATGAATTCATGATTGCATTTACCTTTTTTAATCTGTCAACTTAATGAAAATTATACTTGATCATTTGCTAATAGTTATCAATTTATAATTCTTAAACAACCTTGAATTCAACTACCTATAGAATTGAAGCTAAATTATACAAATACTTTAATAAGTAATATAGATAATAGAAATAAGTAATTTTGACTTGTACAAATCATTATTACAGGATATTGAACTTCATCAAGAATTTGAAAATTTTTATACAACTAAGGATTTCAAATTACACAAATTTCCTAAACTTTATAATTTTATCAAAACTTATATCTATTTTATTGTCATCTGCCAGCAACAAGTTGAGAGACTTTTCAATAAACCAGATATAAAAACCCATTTCGATATGTCCTGATCTTTAAAGGAATCCAAACTTCGTTTAGATCGAATAAGATTGAACTCAAAAATTTGAATTTGGGTATTGAGAAAATATGATCGCAAAGAAAGTATCAAAAAACTACCGCATTGCAAGACATTCAACCAATACAATTCGGTGAAGAAACTGCAACAAATTTTTTAAATAACTTGTTAGACTAGTTATTTAAATTATATATATATAAATATAAATAAATAAATTTATATTATTACTGTATATTGCATAAAAAAAATTCGCATATAGATTGTATATATAAAACAACCTCCAATAAGTAATTTTTATGATTTACATAGCTGACAGCACACCCCAGTGTCGCATGCCCAACAATGATGTTTTACATAACCCCGTGAAGTTTTTGTGATACGTTGCATGCATTTCGTATCAAAAATTTGAGTGATCGACAAATTTTGACTGATAGGTTCCCTTTATTTATTAGACTGCAAATCCGCCGATATGATATTAAAATTTTTTAAAAAATTTAAATTAATATTATGAATAAGAAATCACCTTCCAATCAAAATGAATTCCATGTGAGCTAAAACATTTTTGGTATGATATTAAATAAATTTATTATTCAGGTAACAAAAATTTGGTTAGCATCTTGTTGACACGAAGTTACGAAGCGGTATATTATTGCAGTCGCTGGAATTTCCAAATGATAGTAAGTCACTAGACTTGTTCATAAACTAATATTTGAGTAACCTGACAACCTAGTTTCTTTGTGCTTGGATTTTCTACTCGACGTTGTGTTTCAGCTATTCCCCAGCACGTCCAAAAAGAGGCAAAAAAACCTATACGATGCTCGAAAAATCTGTTCACATTACGTAACACTACAAGTTAGGCGCAGATGCATTATTGGCCATTAAGTCGTTGAATAGAAGGAAAAGATTCCAGATAGGCAATAACGATACTTATCCTACTCTAAAAAGCTATAACAAGAAAAGTTAATTCCGGAATCTCAAACATTTACGTATAAAATCAGATACTAAATGATAGACTGTATAATGTACAAAATAAAAAGCATTTTTTTTAATGGCATAATAAAAATAAATCAATCATAAATTAAACCGATCACATTTTAACTGGGTACAGGCAATTAAGTTGGCCGAATTCATAGTTAGTGTTAGCCTGTTTAAAGGTAACGTTAAAAGTCAGTAAAATGAGGTGAATTCTTATTAATAAACCTTGTTGGTCTAAAAACTAATCTAACACAAATATTCAACATGTCGAATGTTTGCCAATCATTAATCGAATGGCATGCCTGGCTAGTGTAAAGACAGCTACTCATAATCAAAGATGTGCAACGTGAAGCTAAAAAATAAGGATCGTACCCCTTTTGTTGTTAAGTCGTTATCCACACATGTCTTTGTTGAACCATATTAAGTAATGCTAAACCTTTGTAATTTCATAAGTTCGTACAGTGCGCACTATTGAAAGTCGATGTACCGTTTAACATTTATGATCACGTGCTTTTGACTGGCAGTGGTGTAAATTAGCAATTTTCTACAACAAAAAAAAATTCTTTAATCATTTCTAGAAAACTAAGAAAAATACAGTCATCCCACCATATAGTCACCTCCATATACTCACATTATATGTAATCACATTTATGTTTAGGCTTTAATTTATAAGAAATAGCCCTCCATATAAGCACATTTTTAAAAAATTTACAATGTGCCCAACTATATGATTATATGGGAGTACCTGTATATTTAATATTTTTAAATCTCAGCTTATTGTAAGTCATCCTATAAAAAACTTTCTTAATAATAGACCACATGTATTATACAGGTCTAGAACAGGGTTAAAACTCTGATAGAATGTAAAAATCCGAATCTATCGATAGATAACGGTAAGGGTTTTCACTGATGATTTCACCGACAGGTCATTTAGCTGACATCACACTGAACACGATAATTTACTATTAATATATGCTTACAACTAATACCATGCTATGGAGCCACATTGGTGATAGGATTTTGTCGGTGAAGTGAGTAGAGCCGGGTTACATTAGCGATTTATGATGATTGAGTCGGCAGTTTAAAGCATGTCGATATCTAACGCTAATTTCTAATCCGGTTTTAAATCAATTATAGTGTTTCTTTTTTTGTTAAATGCAACATTTTTATGTCTTTCAGGTGAAACATACAAATGTTACAAGAATTTCTGTTTTCTTTACAAATTAGGAAGCAGATCAGATTAACTTTAATAATATGAAATAATTGGCCTTTTATCATATTATAATAGTTTTTAGTGTATAACAAAGTCTGCGATTTTCTTCATACGAGAATTGTTTCTTTTTTTAAGTATATTAGAATGGCGATATTCTATATGCTGCGTTACATTTGTACATACAATCGTTAGAACTTTCAATTTATTATCTTTATTCGGTAATATCATTTTTAAACATTTAAATACCCCTCAGCTACCTCAACCGTCTCCATAGACCATCCACATTTTTCTCTCTAAAAAAAAAAAAATGAAAGTGTCGCCAATCCATCAACTTTTACTACTCTCTTTTACAATTTTATCAATAGTTTTTTCGGTCACGACCGCGTCAAAGGTGGAATTCTCATATATAGATGATAAGGGACCGCAATTTTGGCATCTTCTAGAAAACTCTTCTTTATTATGTCTGAAAGGCCGGCGTCAATCTCCCATAAACATCGATGTTCTTGAACCAAAAATCAGATCTATCAGACCGTCTGATGTTCGAGTTAAAAACATTGATGAGGCAGAATTAGCACATATAGTGACTACGCTTGAGGTAGCACCTGGCAAGGAAGAAGAAGGTGAAGAAGGCAGAGGTGAAAAGTTTCTGCCTGCTCAATTTGAAATTGGTGGTGAAGCTTTTAATCTACTCCAATTCCATTTTCATACACCCTCGGAACATCGTGTTAATGGTGTACATCACGATGTTGAAATGCATATGGTGTTCAAAGACCGGAAGGAAAGGATATCCGTTGTTGCGGTATTTTTTGATATTGGCAGTATAAAGGATAATGAATTTTTGAAATCTGTTCTTATCAAGGTAATTTTAAATAAAAATTAAATAAAGTTTATATACAGATATTAACTTTTCTGTATATTAGGAAATTCCAAGGCCGAATGGTTCGACAAAACTTTGTAATATACCTTTGAAAAAACTTTTTGAGGATATTAACTACATTCAGAATGTAAGCATACCACATACTTTAACTTGGCAATTATAAGTTTGTTTGATACTTTTTTTTTTAAAAAAAAACCCCTCCTTATACTAATTTTAATTTCGTTTTTTTATTATTCAAATCAAGGCATTTACATATCTTGGAAGTTTAACTACACCACCATGTACTGAGGGTGTCAGATGGTGGGTTAATGATAAACACGTCCAATATATAAGCAGTGGTCAATATCGAAGATTAAAAAATACTATAGGGTTTAATGCTAGATTTACGCAATTTAGAGAAGCTGAATTGGAATATGAATTGGATTCTGAATGGGATTCATGTGATGATTAATTTTAGAGTATATAATTCTTTAGGCTAGACACTATGTTAGTACCTTCTGTGAAGATCTGACAAAATTTGATAGGGGCGATCTCTTTTTTTTTTTTCTGGGTTATTTTAAAGGTAATATGGATGGTTTCATCAAAAACAAACAAACAAAAAAAAAAAAAAAAAGGATTAGGGCAAGGATGACTTATTTTGATAATAAAGTTATCGATCATAGACCTGGTTTGACTAAATGTGCATATTTTCTTGTCAATTGTTCTTGGGACCTTTAATTTTTAGTATTTCACGTAACCTTAAAGCATTATAAAAAATTTCAATAAAGATACCATATTAACGCGAAATAATGCACAGAGACGTTGTTCGAAAATTAGAAACTGGGAGTAGTTTCTCTTAATCTCATTAGAAAAAAAATAATTGTATCACCCGAGGCGTTCTTTCACATTAATATGATAAATAAATAAAACAAAATATATTTAAGAATCAATACTATTTAATAGTACGTAGCATAAAACCATGCATTGAGACTAAACTATTTTGGACATCAAGCTATGTTTCCCCAACAATATTTATCGTATATAGTTAGGCGGATTCATCCCATTTATTTCACCGGCCTTTAATTCTAACCAATGCTATGTAATTCTATCTACGTATAAATTGGTGATTCACCTAACACTAATGTAGATCAGTTAGACTCTGATTCACCTAACACTAATGTAGATCAGTTAGACTCTGATTCAAATAACTTATTTGTAACAACAAGTTTCTATTCATAATGAATCATGCAGCCGAGCATCATCCTTGATTAAGTTCTATGAAGAAATTTCTATGTGGAAATTTCTAAAAAGGCGTACCGAAAATTAAGTGATTCGCAAGATATAAATGCAGGTACAGGATATACAAGTATCATAGGCGATCCTCATCTATTACGATTACGTATTTTATGATCCGCTATTACACTATGTATAGTTAGGAATTATAGCAGGTTTGTATGACAACGTACCCGCTACGGTTTCTAAATCACGCGGATGAGGTACAATGATTGGTCTATCATCAATATTGTCCCCGGGTGTAGGTTAAAAATTTTGGCCCGAATTAAGCTTAATTCTGGCTAAATTTTAACCTACACCCCGGGCGTTATTTAGAGACAATACGGTACTTAGATCTACATATGTATCATAATAGCATAACGGGCTTTCAGCTTTCGATTAAGGCGAAGATAGAGTGCAGATATTTCCACACCTATTTTGATATTTTCCGCGCCCCGCCAAAATATGTGAATCGGATTGGCTAATATAGAACTCGTGTAACAATTTGTTCATATTATCATTCCACGAGTTCTGTATTAGCCAATCTGATCTGCATATTTTAGCAAGGGGTGTGGAAATATCAAAAATGCGAAGATATTTTAAACGAAGCTAAATTGTAGCAAAATATTTTAGATAAGACTAAATTTGTCTTAATGAAAACATTACTACGAAATCAGTTAATATTCTAAGACCATAAGTCTAACACAGACAAGACCCGTCTTATTAAATAAATGAGGAGCCGTCCCAAAGTGCGATTAATAATTTTTTTAAATTCATCTTCTACGTTTAATTGTATAATGCTATTTGTGACAACTTACCTAATAATGAATGACATTCCATGTTACAATTAGATAAAGTAACCGGAGGTATAATGGCGCAGGGGGTAATTTGGCGCATCAAGAAAACAGGATTTTTTACTAAGCAAGTCGAACCTTATCCACTAAATAAAGTTATTGAAAATACCGTTCTAAAGCTGCTCGATACGTTAGTATCGAGGCAGCTTTTGTCTCGAATCGGCCCGTAACTAGGCATGTGACATGCCCTATTACAGTCACATGGATAGTTTTGTGGTGACGTGTCTAGTATGACGATCATTTTAGTAACGTAATAGACTTTATAGTAGTATGTGGTAATTGTTACGATTAGTATGTTTAGTATATTCTGATCAGTAATAATGACGTCTCGTGAGTTTATTAGATTTGAGTATTTAAGTATTTTGTATTGGATAGAGATAGAGGTAACTCTATTTCTTGATCCCTTCCGCCCTACCCATGTTTACGGAAAAGTAATGTTTTCGTGTAGTTTGAGTTTTATGATTGACTTGTCGTGACAACAGTCATTAAAAGTTTTTTGTATTGTTCTGGATAGCCTAATATAGGTTAGTTATTCTCTTACAAGTTATGGCCTGTCAGGATGACAGTCATTTTATTAAAAAAAAAAAAAAAAGAAGAAAAAGCATTGATGTTTTTTGAATTAATATATCTAAAATTAAAGAAGAATAAAAAAAAACTCTTTCCTGAAAATCCCAATTTTATAACAAAATTGTGAAAACAAAAATTTTTTGAAAAAGTTGAACTAAAACATATCTTAACTAATTAACTAAGTATTAGCATTAACAAATAGTATAACACAATTTTAACAGAATTAAATGAAGTTACAAGAAAGCTTTTTCACTTCAGTTTCCTTCTTACCATTATTGTTGATTAAGTTGGCAATTGGAACCAACACTAGTAAAGATAATAATAAGTCTTAAGACAAATATTTTAAACAGTATATACAAATACAATTCATTTAAGAAATTATGAATAACCAAAACAACAAGAAAAAAATATAAAACTAATAACAAAATTGCTATTCTTATACAAGCAAATAATAAGAAAAATACTAATGAAAAAAAAATTATTAAAAAAAATGGAAATTCTAGTATAGTCCTAAAAAATTTGACAATGATATTATTATATACAACAATAACAATCATAATCTCAAATCTTCATATGAATAATCAAACTGAATAAGACCTGATTTAGAATCCAAACAATATAGATGCTGCTTCTCTTTCATCAATGCAGATGGAAAAAACAAACAACTCTGTCTTATCTAATCTAATACCTTAGTCTAACTTGGATGCCAGCACCCTAGAACAATAATCCAATATGGAAATAGAGCACATATCAACAAATATAGAGAATAATGACAATGAAGAAACCTGATTAACTAATACAATACTTGAAGAATAGTCATAAAAAAAAATATCATACAGCCAAGCACTAGTTAATAATCTTTTAGAGTGAACTAGAAGAACCCCAAACTCTCATTTCAAAGCAGACAAAGAAAAAGAATGAAAAAAACATATACAGGCAACTTTAGAAAAAATTAGACAAGAAAAACTAGAATCATTTGATGTAACAATTTGAATATGACAAAAACCAAGAATATACTAACCTTATTTCAAAACTTAAAAGAACTGATCAGATACAAGTTGTCAACAAAACTAACTACTATTCATATTCCAATAGCAATAAAAGCAAAATTTTTTTATAGAGACACAGTCTTCTTTAGAAGCTTCACTTGAATTCTAGTAATTAGATCACAATATTAGAATGAATTCAATAGCTTATTTACTGATGCCCTAGATGTATATAAAAAACAGCATGACATATTAGCTACTAATAAAAAAAACCAGGACCAAATTTTCAAATTATTATGTACAAAGCTGGCACTAGATTATTTAACCAATCTGAACTTTAATTTTTTAGATATATGGAAAATCACAAAATATATTTTCTATTTAATTGGTTTTGCAAAAATTCAACAGAATCTAGATTTTGAAATAACAAGAAAAGTGATCTTAGAACTAATAAATGAACTAACTAATTCTCTTGCCTGATATACCAGAACTTATCTCAGACCATTTGTCTCAAGCTATTCCTTTTGATCTAGCTATTACAAGTCACCAGGTTCTTATACTAGCAGTTAGAACACTATGTCTAATATTTTCTTTTAATAAGCTACTAGACATATATATTGCAGACAATCATGAAAATCTACCAGCTTCATATAAAGATTTAAGAAATAAAGTACAACATCTCTTTTCTATTATAAACAGAACTTAAATTGAAAAAGCTAGCTTATTATAGAGAGATCTTACAAAAATACTATATTTTTCAGCAAATCTCAGCTAAATATTTTGATTTACCAGTACCAAAAAGCCTTTTGCCTTCTATCTTACAAGACTTAATACCCAGACTAAGAGAGAGATTCTTCTTTTTATCTGAAAGTCAAGATAATTTTAAGGAATATATCAGATTACTATGCATAGACTATTTCTTTACTAAACTACCTAACAACTATATTATTTCTAAAAAACAACTACACATAGATCTAACAAACTTAAAAATATCTAACTTTATATTTCCATTACAGAGCATAAAGAAATAAATGTTTTTATCAAGCATGTTTTACAAATCTACAATATCCTATCACTATTACCACAAGCTTATTATAACTTCAACTATACAGATCTTTCAGATCTGCCTGAAGATGCCAATTTAGTTATTTTGGTCAACTTAACTTTACCAATATCAATCTCTAAAGAGCTAAGTATAAAAGTCAAAGCATTATGGAAATACTATTATTTTCATGCCATACCCTAGACTTGGATTCAGATAGAAAGAAAAGAAAAACAGTTAGAGATTGGATCAACCTTGTCCAAATTACCATCAACAGTAGAACAACTTTAGTTGACTTTTGAACAAAAACAAATTACAAATATACACATTCCAATATGAAAACATCACAATATTTAATTAGTTATAAAAACTCTTAGACAAAACTTCATCTATCACTCTTTACCAGAATACATTTTTGACCTTATAGACTTACCTGAACCATCTTTTGAAATTTTTGATTTATCAAAACAAACAACAACTACACATACACAAATGTTAAATAAGGAAGAAGATGACAATATAGATCTCTAATAAGTACAAGCTATCATATAAACAATCTGTTTTTAGCAGATAATAAGAATGAAACAAAAAAAATTAAACTAAATTTAAATGAAAAAATTAACATAACTATATATAACATTAAAGATATCAACAACATACTAAAAATGCAAAACTGAATCAAACATTGTATAGAATCAAATCTATATATAATCTCTATAACTAAAACTAAATTAAAAGACTTAGTAACAAAATCATATACCAATTCTTTTCATAAGATATTTATATCTAACTTTTTACAATATAACTTGAATTAAAGAGAAGCTAGCTTGGGAACAGCTTTATTAGTTTGCAACCAACTATAGCCTTATATTCATAACATCAATACTCAACCTGGCACTGCAATTTGCATTAATTTCAATTTTTCAAATAACAACAAATCTTACATTATTTCAACATATCTTCTTTCAAACTATTCTTCACTTTTAAGACAGACACAATCTCAAATTTGCTTCTAGGTCACAGAGGCCAGATCTTAAAACTGGCATTTAACTATTCTGAGTGACTTCAATGCAAATTAGGACAGAAACAAATAACTTTCAATTTTTACCAACCTAAATGCTACCAATTTAATTAGCTTATTGGATTTTTATAACATACAAATACCTACTTGGCATGGTCCTAATTCAACCAGTCAAATAGATAATTTTTGGATTTCTTCAAATATACCTTTAGCCTTTGATCTACCAATAATAATTGACACTACTTATATTACTAATAGTAACCATTATATACTAAACACAACATAGCATACCAATTTTTATTTGCCAAAAGCTTCCAAAAACAAAAAAAAGAAAAAGAAAATATATTTATATGAAAAACTACAACAGATATATAGAATGAATTTGCAAATACGGTAAACATATTATTCAATTCTCATGAAACCTCTTCATCAAACATAAATAAAGATAATATTGATAGAACATGGAACTACTGAGCATTAAAAATAAAAAAAGCAATGGATAAACAAATTTCTTATACCTTTATAGCTCCACAGCCTTTCTTTGCAATGTTACTAAAGGCAACAAAGCTTCACACAACTCTAAAAAATATTAACAAATACCTACAACAACTATCAAATAGAGCAGCAGACACAATAGCCCAGGCCAATCAGTACTTAATGAAAGCAGCCACCTTAGCAAAAATTAGCATTACTCCTATTACTCAAGAAGAATTTGCTCATTCACAGTTAAACACTATAGATCAAGTCAAACAATATAAATATACAATTTGGCAAGCATGCAACTACAAAAAAAAACAGAAACAAACTGAGTGCATTAAGTTTTATATTAATCACAGGTATTCTGACTTTAAAGACAATACTAGTTGAATGCTAGATAGTATTCTACAAAGATGAGCAAAACCAATTAGCTATAAAAAAGTCATAACATCTGATCATATAATTACTAATCAAAAGAAGATTAAAGAAACTGTACATACCTATTTTAAAAACTGGATAAAAAATAACTCTTCTAACAATTCTTTATAAGAAGAATAAAAGTCATTTTACTCTTTACTTCAGTATATATGAAATGATATTTACAATACTCTTTTCTTACCTATTTTAATGACTGAACTGATACAAACAATAAATCTAGCTTCTAAAGGGAAAGCAATTGACCCTTTGGAATTGCAAATGAAGTTCTTCAGCAATTGCCATCCTTAGCTTTTACAGTTCTACTAAATATCTTTAATAGCTGCATAACACAAGAAATAGTCCCAAACCAATAGTTACAGACTAATATTTGGCTGATTTCTAAAAAACAACAATATAATTACGAACTAAATATCACTCACTCAATTACTTTAATAGACTACATCAGAAAAATTTTTACAAAAATTTTAACAAATCATTTGACAGACATTCTAGTTCCAACCAAGTGCTTTCTCCTTACAACTTTGTAGCTTTTCCTCATCAATCAATACTTTAATCTATCTCTCAACTCACTCATATCTTAGAAAATGCAACTATAAACCAAAAAGAGATCTGGATCTTGTCTCAGGATATGTCGAAAGCTTTTAACTCAATTCATATACTAACTCTTTGCAAATTACTTAAAATAATACATATATCCAACAAAGCAATTAATTTGCTATCATACTTGCTTTATCATTATACAAACAAAGTAATTACTAGTTTAGAACTAACTCAATCCTACTCTGTTGAAGATGGAGTAAATTAGGGAGAAACAATCTCACCACTTCTTTAAAAGATCTATTATGACCCTTTTATATCTAGAATTCATATGGAATATTAGAGATTTACTGAAGAAATCCTATCTATTCGCTCAAAAGAAATTCATATCTCAGTAATAGCATACATAGATGACTCTTTATAGATTACATCTGACAAAACCTCTTTTACTAACATTCTCTACACAGCTTCTTCCTTCTATAATTTTGCCAATATAAAAGTCAATCCTACTAGGTCAATTTTAGTAACAAACTCAAAAGATCCAGATAATAGCATAACTTTTGAAAATGAACAATTAACAGCAATCACCAATGAAACACTATTTAAGTATCTAGAAGCATCGTTCTTTACTAACAAAAAACAAATACTTGTTTAAAAAAAAATCATAGCCAAGGCAACAATCAATCTAAAAAAGCTACAATTTGCTCATATAACAGAAAAACAAGCAATCTATATAATAAATAATGTTATTTTCCCATGTTTGCTTTATAGATTGCATTCTATATTTCTTTCTAATACTCAAATCAACACACTTAACAAAATCTGCACTAGTTTAGTTAAACATAAAGCAAGGCTGGCTCAAGAAGTTCCAAACTTATTTCTATTTAACCCAGACATCTATGCCTTAAGCAACTTAGCTCAGGCTCAACTTTTTTCCTTAGTAACAATACTCCAAAAAAAGTTAAACTATTATAGTTTTGATTCTTCCTTCTTAAAGCTATGACTACAACAATTACAAGACTCAGCTCTTACTAATACTTCTATTCTCATACAATTTCAGTCTTTTTAGCTTCACAACTAAATATACAAACTAGCCAAATAGTGCTTGTACTTCATGCCTTAAATTTACAGACTTTACAAAATGATAACAACTAACCTTATCCCAAAACCTTTACTAAAACCTCAATAAACCAAATTCTGCTAAATTATTTTAGAGCTTCTTACTTTAAAAAAAAGCTAAACAATTATAACATCACTAGCATAGAACAATTCCTAAATGCAACCAACTCAGAGCTCCTAGAATAGAACAATTTTCATTACAACATTAAAAAGATACTGAGAGGATGCTGTTCACACTGGTTTCTTATAGTTCAAGACTTAATAGTAGCCTCTATTAATCCTTTATCAACATTCTCACATGTAAACCCTTACACTTTGTCTCAATAGAATCCTAAAGAGAAAGGCTGGATAATTACAAATAATTCTATTATTGGCAAGATACATAATCCTCACAACAAAGTTCTTAAAGCTTGACATTACATCCTAAAGCCAAATAACATGATATTAGCATGCACAGACTATAATCTAAGGAATTTATTATATTACTTCAAGTATTGCTACTTCAATGTAACAACATTACTATACAACCTGCAGATTGACTGCAAAAGGAAAATCTATTTAGACATTGTGGATTTTAAAAGAGCACTAAACTATGTTAAATCAACAACTATAACTTAAAAGCAATCACAAGATGTAAACTCAATATTAGAAAGACCTTTATGTTCTTTTGAAAACCCTCAATTAACTTTTAGAAAACATTAACAGAAGCTAACTTCAATATAAAAACATTAACAATTTATTTAACCTTCAACTGACCAACAATAAACAACAACTCTCAAATAATAGCAAAATGCCATATACAAAATACTAATATCTGTTTTGGTTGCTTTATGAACCAATAGCCTTCATATATAAGCATGATGCTTAATTTACTAAACTTTATTCTTATTATAGTCAATTCATATACAGAAGTAAACATCTGCACAGACAATCCTACCTTTACTATGTATATCAATTTGGTAACTTCTATTAAGCCTTATAACTATTCTGCACTTGACAAGCAGCAGCACACATACCTTCTTCTAATCCTAAAAGCACTTTCATGTAATTAGAAACTCAACATTACACTAGATGAAAATATAAAAATCAAAGAAACTACAGGCATAATTTTCCTATTAAACTTAGCACCACAACATTTTTTATACAACTGTTTTGTTCCAAGACTTCTTAACAAACCATGCAGATATCTGCTAAAAACTATTCTAAAACATATTCATCAAATTACAAACTGGCTATTATGGTTTTGTTTAGTGTTTGAAACTGGTTTTATTTTTCTTATATTAAAACTGGTTTTAATCAGATTTAACATATGAAAAATAAAACTGGTTCCAAACACTAGTTTTGTTAACAATAGATTTCAGGCTAGTACATATCACAAAACAATATTGAATGGACTTCTACACTAAAATATATTTCTTATAGAGAAAAACTATTAGCTTTAAACACTGATCTATTATCTTTAGCAATCAAGAATTTCAAGATTAAACTGCTATCTGAAGAACTTTCAACTTACTTATTACTGCATTAGAGAAATAAGAAAAAATATTCAAACTACTTATGTTCAAGATGTCGCAGTGCCTTTAAGGATATTGTTTATCTATTAACTTGCATTCAAAATTACATACAGTTTTCAATCCTAGTTAAACAAACAGTATATAAAACTTCACAAAAATTAGAAATACCATGTTTGCACTTAGATGCTTTTGTTAAAGCATTCATTACTACACATATAACTAAGCAGTTACCACTAGGACTCATTACTAGAAACACTTTAGCACCTTTTGATACAAATAGCCATAGGCACAAATACACTCTACTAATACATCATAACATTATTACAGAAATATACAAAACAATTTGGCTAGTCTCTAGAAAGACAAGTCATGATTCAATTCTTCCAACTCTGGCCCCAATACATGCTCCAAAACTAAACCTTTGGCTCTATCTTTTATAGAAAGAAAACTAGTAAAATACATAAACAACAAACTAACTTCTCTAATGCATCTTCTCGAAGACTAGAGGTTTAATGATCATTCTAGTAAAGAATAGATCAAGAGTAAAGTAGCTCTTACCCTCATCTTTCATAATATAGTTTTTTCATATGTATTCATCTTATATATGTATAATTGACTATAAATAAAAAAGATAGAAGATAGACCTTTCTTTAAAAAAAAAAAAAAAAAAAAAAAAAGTGATGCTTTGTATTTTTGCGTAGGATGCTCAATTGCGAAAAGAATAAAACCTGTATATTTTTCTATGAAAATTACAAGCATATGAGAGACAAAACAATAGATATATTCAAATTTTAATATAGTTTGGCTAATTTTTTATTAATCGATTTTCATGTTATACATTCTAAAGCAGAAAGTTTGCTTCTTGTACCAAATATATAATGTAGAAATCGATTAATGAAAATTAGCCAACCCATATTAAAATTTAAATGTATTAATATATAGAAAATGCTATTTTCAATAACTTTATTTAGTAGATAGAGTTTGACTTGCTTCCTATTTAGTATAAAATAATGCTTTGATAAGAAAGTTGATCTACTGTTGTGTTTGGAATACTGTGACTTGGTCGCTCCAAATTCAAAATCTTGTGTAATGTACAATAGATAACCTTTTTGAAAGAGAATGTTAGATTTGGCTAGTGGGTGATTAAGGCTTTCAGTTACTTGAATTCAACGAAGGTTAGTAGGGTAAGTCATATGAACAAGAACTTGAACGAACGATGATATTTGTAGAGTTTACAGAGTTTATACAGAAGTATAGTGTTAGAGTTTTATTATGGATGATACAATGTATTAGGACTTGTTATTTAATAAAGCAAATAATATCTATTGTTTCTAAGAGCCATTTCAGGCTTTATTTATATTAAGTTTCAATTATAACTAAAATAATTATATAAAATTCACTTATACCCTTTTGCTATTTAATTCTATTCTTCTAATTTATTAACATAAACTCTTATAATAATTAAATCCTCCTTCACTATTAAATCTTTTTTCTTTAATATATTTAATTAATCAAATTAATGCAATTAATTACCAGAATATCTATATCAAGAAATTAATTGCTATATCTGCTTTCATGTAAGGCCTAGGCAAAGTATTTATATTACATTATTGGGCTTTACACTACATTACTATACTATTTACTACACATTGTAATTATCGCGAACTCATTTACTGATAGGTTAATTAGTTTAATTTTTTTTTTTTTAGTTATTAACTCATTATTTAACACAAGCCGACTTGGTTTTTTTTCACTTACTCTACATGAGCATTTTTATATTTAAGTTTAAGAGTAGAGTATACTATTTTAAAATTATATATAAATTTAATAATAATTTTTTATTATATCTAATTTTATAAATAATTATATTAAGTAAACTAATTTAAGTTAGACTTAGTTGTTAGATAAATCTATATAATTGCAAGAGTAATTTCAAGAATCTTAATAAAGTACTAGCATGACTGGTTAAGTTAAAAAAAAACTAATTTAAATTATTATATAAAAGTTGTAAAGTAGATCTTTTTGATTTTAATAATAACAAAATTATTATATTTGATTAAAAACTCAATAAGGTATGAATTTTTAAATATTAAGATATAAAATTATATAATAAAATTAACTTATAAGTTTATATAAATTAACTAATCAATTTCTTCAATTTTGTATTACTTAAGAAAATTTTAACCAATCTAAGAAAACTTTATCATATATACAAGTATATTTTTTTAAAAATAATATAATAATTCAGAATTTTACTATAATAGATAAATAATTTTATTTATAATATTATAAAATTTTTTTCTTAATTAATTAAAAAATAAAAAGTTTTATTAATAACATATATATTTTTTTTTATTATAAACAATCATACTAGTACTTTATTAAAATTTTAAAATTATATTTATAACTATATAATATTTCTAATATCTAAGTCTAGCATTACATAGTTACCTTAATGGTATCTAAGTACAACTTGTTATATTACTTTAAGCAGAAGTAAATTGCTTGTCTAATTACTTAAAGTCTATAATAAAAGAGTCTTCTTTCTTTTATAATAAATCTTAATATTATCTTCATTATTGCTTCCTTAATTTGTTTTTTTTTTTATCTTACTTTTTCTTTTCTTTTTTCTATTCTTTGCTAATTTGCTTTTTCACTTTTATTTGGTTTTTTATTTTTTTTTTTATCTTTTTTTATTCTACCTATTATTCTAATTTTTTCCTTATTTTTTATATCATATTCTTTATACTTGTTCATAAAATATATTTTAGACTATTATTACTACTATATTTACAAATTGTTGTCTTAATTTTATGTTTAAAAGCTGCATTAATCTGTTTTATATTTTTTTTAGAATTAGGCTTTAATTAGTACTTCTTTTATTTTTATTTTCTCTATCTCTGTTTTCTAAAGAGTACTGTATATAACATATATAAAGAAACTCTGATTTTTGAGATATGGTGACCTAGTGAAGTGGATAGGTTGTCAACTCTCAAGTGGCAGGTCTAAGGTTCAATTCCTACAGATAACAAATTTTGAAAATTATATCTGTATTACAGTAACTGTCTCTTGTTGATCAGGTGGGTTTTGGCATCTGTAATCTTAAGTACCAAGTCGGGTTCCACCTAACATTGAGAGCTTGGGGCATCTATGTGAAGTGTAATGTTACATGGTACATATACATAGAGGAATGTAAAACCAGTATCATATAAGGCTTTGGGCAAACCCATGATAAGACCACCAGGTGTAGAAGGCTAAGAAACCAAAAAGACGGAAACTCACTTGGAAATCCCAAGTAAAGAGGTAGCACAAACTTTTGATGGTGCCATTGGACTGATGAAAGCCTATGAAACACCTTCATAGGAACTAATTAGATAAACTGGATGACAAAGATGTGTAGAGAAGCATATGACCAACTAGGCTGCTGGAATCGTTGAAGGAAAAGTATACCATACCAGGCCATCTGAATTGGGAGTCTGGTGAATCAGTTAGTTCTGAGTTACGGCTAGTAGGAGATAATGGAGAAGAAGTCAGAAAGATGGGTATCAGGGTTTGGATGAACTTTACAAAGGTAATAGCAGTTTAAGGAATAACTCTGACTGCAAGTGTTAGTCTCGGCAATAGTGTCAAACCAGGTTAGTGATAAAAAGAAATACAGCTCACTCTGGTAGGTTTACTTTGAGGATAAAAATAGTCTAAGGATTATAGTCCTATAGTTGATTGCAAATAGATCCAGGTTTGTGACCTGGTGAAATTAATACTAGTGTTAGATTAGAGGGTTTAAATGGAACACCTAAGCAGGAGTGTTAGGTATGGCAACTGGTAGAGAACCCTCGAGTAGACTCCTTAAATAGGTAATATAGAAAAGTTACATATGTAGCCAGTTGTACACTCGTCTAATAGTTTATTATAGATCTGTCTATATAAAACATGTACCTGCTATAAGTATTAATAAAAAGCTCAGACCAAAGAAGTCACCTTAATACCAAAAAAAAAAAAAAACTCTGATTTTTCTTCTTATTTTAGTATTTTTTTATGCTATTGCAATAGTCATTTTTTAGATTCTTTTTTAAAGATTTTTTTGTCTTTTATATACTGCCAAGTGTGTCTGTATTTTTTTAACTTTATCTTAGCATATTTGGTATTTTGTTAAGTTTTTCCAAAATTAAAAATTTATTTATTATGTATTTAATAAATACACTTCTTTTAAAGCTGCTTCTTCTTGTTGTGTAATATAGTTTTTTGTTATCTTTAGTCTTTTTCAAAAATAAGTCTAATTATAAATTGTAATATTTGTTTTTAGTTTTAAAATTTTAATTATTCTTATTTCTTTTTATTCTGCTTCTAATCTTGCATTTATTACTAACTTATAAAATAATCTTGTTGATATATTAGTTTGTTTATTTTTCTAGTTTAGACAGTATTTTATCTCTTTATAACTAATTTTTTTAGTCTGTATTATCTTTTTACTTGTTGTTACTTTCTTTATTAAAGCTATTAATTTTATCATTTCATTTATCTTTACTATAACTTTTCATTTTAACTATTTTTATTTGAATGTTTTTATCTTAATAAGGTTTTTAATTTTTATTATCTATATTGCATTCTTCTTTTTAATGATTTTGTTTTTGTTTACTTATTTTATACTTCTAATGATGTTTTTTATTGCAGCATTATTGTTTGTATTTACTTTTTTTTGATATTATTAAAATTGCTATCCAAATTGCTACTAACTTTACTATTATCAATGTCTGTTATTCTTCTAGTTCAAATACTATTTTTTTTTTAGTTATTTTTATATTTTATTTGTTTGAACCTATTCTATATCTATATTACTTTTAGATACTAATTTTTTACTAACTTTTAGTTGTTTTTTTTTAATGTTAAGATGAGTAATTGCAACTTAGGAGTTTATTGATAATCAGTCGGCATATAACTATTATGTACAATAGCTACAGAGACAATCATGAGAAGAGTGTACAACTAACCACTTGTACAACTTTAGTCATTGTCTATTTTAAGTAGTCTGCCTAAAGGTTTTACACTAGTTGCCATACCTAAAACCTGCCTGTGGGTTCTCTATTTAAATACTCTAGTTTTTGTATCTACTCCTACTTTATTAACTGCAAAATTTCTGCAAATATACTATAGTTACTAAGTCATGTTTAACTTTATACTAAGCCTACTGGAGCCTTTTGTATTTCATACTTACAGCTGACCCAGTACTGCTCTGGTCTAGATTATTACTTGTAGTTAGGACTAATCATTAAACTGCTATACTCTTGTAAAGTTTACAAGAATCCTGATACCTTTTTTTTTAACTTCTACCTCCTACTTCTGGACCTACAAAACCCACAAGACTTTACAAACTACCAATTCAGATAACCTATCTGGTGAATCTAGCAGCCTGGTTGGTATATACACCTCTATACATGTTGTTGTCTAATCTATTTGAAGTCCTAGTAATCCTTTTTTAGGGCCTTCTGATGGTTTGGTAGTACTATTAAAAGTCCATGCTATCTCTTTACTCAAAATTTTCAAGTGGGTTTTTGACTTTTCAGTTTCTTTGTTTTCTGTGCCTGGTGGTCTTATTGTAAGTTTGTACTAAAGTCTTATATAATACTGGTTATTGACATTTCTCTATATAAGTATAATGTTACACTTTGCATAGATGCCCTGAGCTCCTATTCGAAATGATGCAATAAAGGTTACAGATACACTAATCCAACTGATTAACAGAGACAGTTACTATAATACAGACCTTATTTTCCAAAATTCATTATCCATGGGATTTGAACTCTAGATCTGCCACTTGGAGGTTAACAACCTGACCACTTCACTAAATCGCCACACTATTTTACTAACTTTTATATTAGTTATCCTATCTATATATATCATATATTTGTTCTTGTTTCTTATTATTAAGACTTTTATTATTTCTTGACTAATATTTTTCTTCAGTTTCTGTTATTTAATAATCTCTATATTTGGTTCTTCTATTACTATAAGACCTTTAAGCTTTTATTCTTTAATTTCTAGTTTATCTATTTTTGTTTTTTTTGTTATTTGATCTATTGTTTTTTTAATTTAATTGCTATTCTTTTTTATTAATGTATCTGAAATTGTGTTGATGTTTCTGTTTAGTTTTATCTATTATTAGCAATTATTCTTTATCTGTTCTTCTTTTCTTATACATTCTTTGTATCTATTGATCTTGGTTGCTAATTTATTTTCTTTGTTCTGTATTTGCCAGTATTTAATTAATATTTTTCTTTTTTTTTTATTTATCTTTTCTAATTATCTATAATTTCATGTATTATATATTATCTATTATTTTTTTCTTTTATTTTCTGATATATGTTTTTATTTTTTATTTTTTGCTTTTACTAATGCTGTTAGTTATCAGTAACTATTGCCTTTATTGTAATTTAATTATGATTATATAACTTGTATAAGATGATTCCTATACTACACTTAACAGATAGTACACAAGTTTTTGTATACTAAAATGTTATTTAACCTAATTCAGACCTTTCTGTCTATATATCTGTTAAGCCATTATATATTTTAAAATATGTTATCTAGCTGTAAGACTTTAAAAGGCCTTTCTGTTAACTAATTACCTACATTTAATCTTTGTTAATAGGGCTTACTCTTGCAAAGTTTATCTAGACCTCAGTACTAATTTCACAACATATTTCTAGTACTTATAGTATACTTTGCTTTTATCCTCAAACTTCCAATCCAAATAGTATGAAAGAACTATGATCTGTCTTTAGTATTTCAAGATTTCAGCTTCCAAGATCTTTTTTTTCTGGTTTGAGACTTTCAATAGACTGATCAGTAGTACCTCTTATTTAAGCTTTTTGCTCATTTGATTCCTTTTATATTGATATTCATTTTTTAAATTTAATTTTTACAATAGTATTGTTAAAGATTGTATTACTTCTCTACTTAGGTCTTCTCAAGTAAACTTCAGTTTTTCAGTTTTACAAATTTATATAATCACAAGGACTTATCTTAGGCTTATATCATCTAATGCTAATTTGCATTGTACAAATACCTATAACCTGCTAGTTATACTAGTATAAGCATAGTTACAGGTATTTTATTTTAACTGATTAACAGAATGCTATTATTATAATACTACTTATATATTATATAAGTAATTATTCAAATTTTTGTCATTAGTGAGTTTTAAACTTATAACCTACTACTTAGAAGATTGACAACTTATTTACTTTATTAAATTATCATATTCTTAATATATATTTTTATTGTAATAGAATTTTTTTTTTTTATATTAATATATATTTATTTTTAGCTCTATATTATATTTTATATTTTTCCTAATATTGTTACATAGTTTATAGATTATTTTATTAGTTTTAATTACCTATTTAATAGGTTAATATTTATTTTATTAGGAGATTTCTTATAGTATTTTATTATAGCCAATAGTTGTTGGAATATCTAAAAATATAGTTGTTTAGTGTTACAAGGGCCCTGACCAAAGGCCCCAGGTCATGCCCCAGATGCCCCAG
>CAJVQA010001452.1:0-25529 GCA_910591915.1 Cetraspora pellucida | reverse complement strand
ATTTCTTTAATAAAATTTTAAGTATTTTTATTGGCAAAATTATATACAAAGTACTTCGAATAACAAAAACCTTTACACTATATTTCTAATCAGAAACTCTCTACAGTTATAAACTTTCAGATATGGACATTATACTCAGGACTTTTTAAGTAGTCTTTCTAATAAGTATTCTTGTAAATTTTCTAATACAGATCTATTATTACCTAATATAAATTTATCTTGTGTTTACACTGCCTATTTTACAATGCTTAGAAGTACATCTATATATATCAACTTGTATTCTTCCATATTCTTAATTGAACAAACTCTTTGCAGCTATTTGCTTTTAGATATAGACATCATAATACAGATTACTGCAGATCTGTTACCAACTTTACTTGATTTTGTATCACAAATTACAGCCAATAAGCCAACATTTTTAATTAAGTTGACATATCAATTAAGACACACAAGATTTTTAGTTTTTAATATTTGTTACTAGTTGGAATTGAATATTAGACCTTGTTATTTAGGATGCAACAACTTGACCACTTCACTAAGTCACCACATCTTGAAAAATCAATTTTTATATTATAAATCTTATAATAAATTATAAAAAAATGCAAACTTTGAAGAACTATGTCACAAAATTTTATTAATATAATTACTTTTATGTCTTAAGTAAAAAATAATTCTAATCTTATTTTAAATTAATTTATATAAAAAATATTCTTTTAAAAAATTGTCAATTTGGATCACCTAGCTCATATATATTGATTAGTAAGATCACACAAAGTTAATTTTTTCATTTTCTATAGCATGGATCTGAAAAATTGGATTAGTTTGTCAAATTTTTTTTTAATACTGGCCATATTGGGGAATTCCAGGAAATTGATATTTACGAGTAACACCAGGAAATGATGGGAATAATTGGCACATTTGGCACTTATAAAAAAATTGAAAAATTAAAAAATAGGTATGCAAAATGAAAAATCAACTTTCGTGGCCAAGTTTTTTAAGTGAAGTTTTCTTTTGTTGTCATAATAATAAATGTTTTTGTAATTTGATTAGTTAATCATCACGGGCGATCATGAGTAGATCGATAAAAATTAATGACCGTCATGGCAAAAAAATGTTCATATCAGCCTCTTTGACGTAGCCAGATAAATCATATGCTACATAAAATTAAATCAATATTAATACTAATTTAATGTTGATTTAATTTTCATGTAACATATGATTATTGGACTACGTCGATGACGTGATCCGGATATTATTTTTGCATTGTTGTGCTGGGAAAACTGCTCCAGAATCTCGTGCACCAGATGATAAGTAACCTTTACGAAAGAGGATATTAGATTTGACTGGTGGGTAATTAAGGGTTTTGGTTACTTGGGGTCAACGAAAGTCGAATTTCCTTATGTCAAGAAAATCCCGAGCTGACGGTCAAAAAGATATGGGTCGTAGTATATCAAAAAGTCTCTATATATCCAACATTAACAATCATGTCTTATAAGTAAATTTTCATCCTGAAAACTTTTATTTAGAGGTCGGAAGTTAGTTATCATAGTAAATTTTTGTGTTATTTGCGTATTTTTTACAATTTCTTATGTTTTTCGCGTTTGTTTTGTTACACGAGTTCCTAGGATTTTATTGGATCCGAATAGGATCGGAAGTGATCTTCAGCGATCTTCAGCCCGGGCTTTTCTTGACATAAGGGTATCCCCATTTGTGATGCACCAAAAAATCTTTTAGTTTGTTTTAGTTAGGGTTAGTGCTTCTAATAAAGCTATGCATTAGAGTTTATAGTAAAATTGCTCAAGTAATTGGTTTGAAAAAACAGCATTTGTTTTGATCTTCCGGATCGTGTTACGCTCCGAAAGTAGGTACTTCGGTATCTACCGAACCCGAAAGTCTGCCAAAAGTACTCTCGAACAGGATTTGGTTTACCGAAATGTCCGAAAGGCGAAAGACACTTGACTTTTAAAATCAAAAAAAGTATCTGTGACAGGATACGATTGGCCTTTGTCGAATTCTCGAAGTCCACTTTCGTTAGGATTTTCGATTTTCGGTAAGACTTTCGGCAAGTCGAATTTACCAAAAGTATTCGGCACGCCCAAAGTAATTTCGGAGCTATCGAGACTCGCTATTGGGTAAGTCACTGTCGATCGTCACGTGATAGTAACTTTTTACGGTGATACTAGTGACACGGGCGAAACGGCGAGTCAGTCGCTTGACGATGGGATATGTCGTGTAACCTACGAACGGCTTAGTCGATAAGAGGCAGTTTGATTTGGCGAGTGGTGTGTTTATGATCGTAGGTTTTTATAATATAGTATCACGAAAACAGGAAAGTATTTGGGTCAAAATGTATTGCAAGCACGAATAACTACTGCTCAGGTAGGGCTCAAAGCCTTTATTATATACTGTTATATTACTTATGCGCTCCTACAGCTATTAAAGATATTAAACTTATTATTTATCGTATATACTTTTAATGTCCTATACTACTTAAATCCCCTATATATCATATATCCCTTTACTTATGGTTTTCCCTTAAAGTCCTTATTACCGCTATTTCCCTTATATCTTCTAAACGACTTTTACGACCGATAATCCCGGGAAACCCATTTTAGGTAGATGATCGACATAACCGTTAATTGCATTACTGCGCCACAATGATCATCCCCTGCCACGTGCTCCCGGGATCACGTTTCCACTGCTCACACTAGGTAATTACTAACCTATTTTAAACCATTACGACAAAACTCCATCCTTGTACATTAGTTTATTACTTTTTAGTATAATATGTTTCTCAAATATATTTTCCGAGTAAAACATGCGTAAATGATCAAAGTCAAAGAAATGGTAAAATTGACAAATTAGCGTTTCACAATTCTAAACACGCCATTTTATGTTAATTAATGATTATTTTTTTTTGATTTTTTTTTATTCCTTATCTATATATTTCTATTATACTTGGATAGGCCGAGACTCTCTATAATAAACATAATAGCTACAAATAAAACAAAGGAGTGTTATCAAGGGAAAGTCTGTAATTCATGGTTTTTAGAATTTCACGTTCAGAAATGAGCTCACTAGATCCCTAATGAATAATACATTCTATTTAACGAAACATGTGTCTAATAAACCTGTTTACATAAAATTTATTTTGGGGAATAACAATCCCAAATTTTCCCCGGGGTATTTAAATATGGCAAGGATGTCCATGCCCCATTGGAAATCGCTAAAATGAGATTAACAAAAGTTACATTTTCAATGCATTTTATGGATGTTTTTTATATATATCTATTGCCGCTTATATTATCAATAATATAATTATGCAGTATGTATATCAATATATTGGATTACATGTTATGTAAAACATTAATGAATATGGTGAAATGATCAGAGTAAGACATAAAATATGGTAAGGATAATCCGGTGCTGCTCACTTCACCGACAGTCATTTCACCGAAAGTTCATTTAGCCGACATCACATGGGGTTAGTGTTAGGGTTTTATTAGTTTCAGGTATATATTTTTAGTAAATTGTCACTTGATGTGATGTCGGCTAAATGAGCTGTCGATGAAATAATTGTCGGTGAAATGATACGGATCCGGATAATCAAGATATTTGAAGGTATGATTTAATTTTATTTAGGATACTGGATACTCAGACTTCAAATTATAATTTGAAAAAAAAATTTATAAACATGCATACGAGGATAAAATTCTTTACAACCGCTGTTATCAAGCATGACATTCATAAAAAAAACTTTTACTAAAATCAAAAACAGAATTGAATATTTTGGTGAAAAAGGATGGCATAATTGGGGTCAAAATCAGAAATGCTCTCCTGCTGAAATTTTTCGCCCTGTTAATTTACATGATTTAAAAAAAATAGTAAAAAAAGCAAAGCAAAATAATAAGAAAATTCGTTGTGCCGCTGCTGCCCATAGTTGGAGTAGCCTCAGCGTCACTAGTGGATATTTGGTAATAGTTACTGATTTGAATGATATTAAGATTCAATATAATGAAAGGTTGAAAACTTGGACTGTCACAACCGAAGCAGGTAAGGAAAAGAATTCTAAACGATTAGCAGATAATTGTCTATCTTTTTCAATATTTTAACTTATCTGATTGAATTTATAGGTGTATACCTTAAGGATCTTGATAAAAAGTTAAGAAATCATGACCCTCCATTAACGATGGATTCTGCAACCGTATTGAACACTGTGACAACCTCCGGCATTGTATCGACTGGTTCTCATGGTGCAAAATGCGCAAGTTCAAATATTTCGGACAAGGTAATCTCCTTTCAAATTATAACATCCGATGGTAAACTACATGAATTTTCTGACGAGATAGATCCTGTCGAAATGAATGCAGCTAGAATCAATTTCGGTAAATTTTCATTCCTTTAAACAAGAAAAAAAAACATACAAAATTATTTACTTATATTGTTTTTTAAACATTGATTCTGTGCTAAAGGTCTTTTAGGAATTATATATAAGCTCACTTTTAAGGTCGAACCAATGTTCAATTTAATGATGAAAGATGTATTTCCAAATATTTCGGATTGGGAACCAGAAAATCTTAAAAATGATGTATTGAATTGTGATAGTATTGAAATTTTTTATTGGCCGTTCAATGCTGTCGGTCTTGAAGAAAAGAATGATAAGATTTGGGTAAAAACTTGGAAAAGAACAGATTTGAATGTCACAGTGAATCCGATCGAAGCAAAATTATTGGGAGACTTCCAAAATTTTGGAACCAAATTTGGGGATCATCTTTACGAACATATGGTTAAATTCCCAGATTCTACTCCATACATTACTAATCTTGTCTTTAATATTGGTTTGAACCATGAAAGTGAAAATATTTTACAAGCACCTGACGCAATTCATTATCAAGTATGTTTCTTAATATTAATTTTAAAATATTTTAAGCTATATTAAATCTTCTCAAATTTTATAGCACGGTACCGATAATGTTCCTTGTATGGACGTTGAGTTTGCTTTCAAGATTAACCATGTAAGTAAATATTTAAGGAAGAGATTGGAATAGATTACCGGACACCGATTATTCACTGAGCGTCGGTCATACAAGAATTAAATTTATGCACGTGCGTAATATTCTGCTTATATTTTGATATACGCTGATAATCGAATATCGGTTAATTAGACTAGAATTTATTCTAGGATTAAAAATTGATTATCGCACTTTACAAAAAGGTGTGCCCTTTGAAGATCGCTTTATCATGTGAAATCAGAGATTCTATAAATAAATAGATAATATAAAATTTTAGAATTTTCCTCAACCATCATCGTAAAACTCACGAAGTCACATCTTTCTGCAAAAAGCTATAATCAATTTTTCTAGTTGTTATGTTACTTTTTAAAAACAATGCGGGCAGATTTTATTCCGACTGTATGCTTTCTTTCTGTTTATCACGATACCCAATGATTTATAGAAAAAAAAACCTACTCATATTATGAAATTATCACCATAGCATTTTCATTTTAATATTGACCATTATTTCATTAGGAGATCTAGCATGTTGTAGTAGTAGTTTTTTTTTCCCCTTGAACTTAGATTAACTGCGTAATTTTCGTAACGAAATTTCTATATATTTTTCTGCCTATTTAATATGACTCCACATGATTTCATGCTTGATTCTAATATTATCCGATCTTCAGCTCGAGCTTGTTAATCAGGGTTATAAGTGGCAAATTCCCGGTAAATTGCCGAATCAATGCTCGAAATTCATCGATTCCAATCTTTAATTTAAATACTGATATGAGTTGATTATAGCATACACTAAATTAATAATTATATTACAAAAATTCAAGGATTTTTCAAATGTCATAGAAGAATTTAATTATATCGTTAAACGGGTAATATTTTTAAAAAATTATGCGATGTAATTACATTTCATCTGCAAATTATTTCTATTAACTCTTTCTCCATCTTTAGGTTTATGAATTAGCTGCAGAAAACAAATATCCATTAAATCTTACTGCAGAATTTCGTATTAATAAAGCGTCCAAATGTTTACTCGCCCCAACATATGATGAGGACCCAAATGCGTATTACTGCTTAATGGAAATCTTGTCTGTTAATGGTACCCAAGGTTTTCTTGACTTTTCAATTGAGTTAGCCAAAAGATGGATGGAGAAATATAATGCTATACCACATTGGGATAAAATGTGGGAACATGTGCCCAATATTATTCCATATCTACGTAATCTTATGGGAAAACGTTTAGAAGAGTTTGAAAAGATTAGGGCGAAGTACGATCATCATGAATATTTCTTTGATAATGATTCTCTGAGACGACTTCTTGGCAAATAATATGCTATGAATTGTTTAGTTTATTTGTCTTTATTAACAAACTCTACAGTATGTTGCTTATTTAATGTTTTAAAAAAATACATTTTCTTTGTAATATACTTGACAATAACACAAATGATTACAGATCTATAAAATTTGTTATTTATTCCCGATTATTGTAATACTTATCCCTTAAACTGTTCCTCCTGCAAATTTGTCCTGAATTTTTTTAGAAATAATATATTTAAGATAAAATTTTGAATATTAATTTTAGCAATATAGTTTCTAAATGAAAAATATATTTTAAGATCTGTTTTATTAATTTTGTTGAGGAAATTTTTTAAAATTATTAAAAAATTTTTGAGTAATAAAAAGTTAAAGTTTTTGGTTTGAAATTTTTATTATAAAATTTTTTTAAATTTTTTAAATTTTATATGTTTTTGATTATATAAAGATTTTTTACTTCTAATAAAAGGTTATTTTTTACAAGTAAATTACTTGTACGTTAATAATGAACGTTGTCATCCTTTATATAAACTTCAATATTGTTTTAAGAATTATATTTTTAATATCAATATTTAGAAAATTTACTAAAAAAATTGTAAAATATTTTTTAATTAAAGGTTTTTATAAATTTATCTATTTTTGTTTTATAAGAAATTTGAATTTTTTGTTTTATTATATAAATATAAATATTACATAAATATAATTTTTATTTTTAAATATTATCATATTAATTTTATTTAAATATTTTAAATATTAAAAAAATAGATCAAACCTATTTTTATAGTTAAATTCAGAGCAAATTTACTCTAAATTTTAAACAGTTTAAGGAATATATTATTGGTTATTTTATTAGTATAATACACTAATCTGATATATTTGAATTAAAATATAATTATACAAAATTTTACATATTAATTTGCAATTAATTATTATATTTAATATTTAAAAATTTATAAAACATAAAAAAAAATTTGATGTCTAGAATTAATAGCATAGCAGTTATGCTTTGAGGTTACAAATTACAGGTTGCCAGTTTAAATTCTAGTAATAGCAATTGTAAAGATATATTTTCAAAATAGTGAACTGCAACATCATGGAACCAGAGATCCAGAACATCTAATAGACAAACTTATATCTGAAAATGACAAGTGACCTGTAGTTGAGAAATTACATGATGATGAACATGAGTTGGAACCTAATTTTGAATAACCAAAGTCATGTGATGTAATGTGAAGCTAAAAGTCTAACAATAAAAAATACTACATAAACTTATAGTAATAGCTAATTCTTGATAGAGTCTGGTGAAGCCTTTTAATATTAGCAGAGATCAGTATAACAGTTGCTTCTGAAAAGTTTAGTTAATTTTCAAAAAAAATTAAAAAATTAAAAATTTTTAATATATTTATAAATTAAATAATTACAATAAAGTATTTTTATATTACTATACAAGTATTTTAATGTAATTTTATTATATAAATCTGTAAAATTTTAATTTTAATTATTATTTAAAAAAAAGTTATAATAAAAAAGAAAACTATCTATTTAAATTAATTTCTATACAAAAAATTAATATTTTTATATAGTATAAATTTAATTAGCTAAAGAAAATTTTGTATTTAAAGTTATATTAACTAATTATTAGTTAGTTAATCGATTTAGCTTTTTTATATACTGTGATACTAAAAAATCATAATTGATTACATAAAAAATACATAAAATGCAATAAGTTATATTTGTAATCAGAAACAGTATTTTAGATCCAAAGAGGTAGATAGTAGAATAAGAAAAGAAAATAATAATAAATTAAATATTTTTATAGATATTAAATAGATTAGAATAAATAATATTAAGTAGTCTTAAAGTAATAATAAGCACAAAGTCATATTTGTAAATAACAAATTTAGTATTATAAATAAAGTTTAAAATAACTCTTAGAAGTAAGAAATCTTATTCTCTTAATTAAAAATAGCAAGTTTCAATACATTATATTATATATAAAAAACTCTAACATAATTATTATTACAAACTTTGTAAATCTGATATAAACTGCTATTTATTTAGTTTTTGTTTATATAACTTACTCTACTTGTATTTGTTAACTTAAAATAAATAAAATTCTTAATTACATATTAGCCAAATCTAGCACTCTTTTTCAAAAGATTATCTATTATACATTATATAAGATATTGGATTGTAAGGTAACTGAGTCATAATCTTTCAAATTTATAAATATTATAAGATGAATAAATCTAATTGTAACAACCTGTTATGCACTTATTTGTAACAACTCAATTAGTATGACCAATAAAAATAACTAAAATTTCTGTAATCCAAACCTTAACTCTAACTACTATTGGCTAATCTGAAGTTGTTATGTGTAATATGTTGTTACAATATATTAATTCTTATAAAATTATTGTTCATCAAACTAAAAGTATATTAAGATTAAAATTTAGTGCAGGCTTTAATTTATTTGATATTTATAACTAAACTTTTATATCAAAAACTTTGATTTAAAAGACAAACTGTAATTATTATAGTAAAATTTTAAGCTATTTACAATTCTTCTGTTTTTTTTCAAAATTTTAAATTATATATAATCTTGTAATTTTATTAAATAACAATAGTAATAATTAATATAACTTATTATTTTTTATTGGACTTTGCTTTGATTAAATAAATAAATTTATTAAACTTTAAAATTTTTTATATATCAAAATAATAGCTTGCATATTAAATTATTTTTAGAGCAATATAAATATATTATAAACTATGTATTATATTAAACTTTTGCAAAGAAATTTTTTTATTAAATTACAAAAATTAGTTTATTAAGCAAAGTTTTTAAGTTATTAATAATTTTTAAAAAGTCTTAATTTTTTTATAATTTTTATATTAGACAAAATTTTGCAAATTGATTAGTAGATAATGAGTAATATAATCTAGTTGGTCTAATTAAAAACAGAATTTATATCAAATTGGCAAATTTTAAAAAAACCAAAATTTTAATATATTAACCAATTGGTTATTAATAAAAAATTATACACTAAACAACTATTACCCAATATTAGACTGCTATTTCTTTTATTTATTCTATAATTTAACTATTAAATTAAATAATCAACTAATTATTCAAATTAATATTAAAGAAATTTAGCTTTAATTCATATATATAACTCTATAATATTCTAACAAACTCTAACAATTCAACTACAAATATTATTACTATTATATAAAGTTCAACTTATTTAATAATTTGTTAATATATCACTATATTAAAAACAATTAATTAACTTAAACCTTTTTATTACTCAACTTAATACAAATAAACTACATTTTTATACTAATAAATCAATTAAAAATCTTCAAACTTCAGATATTAAATCTGATATAAAACAGATTTGAAAATATGCTATAACTATAAAATTTAATGCAGCTATACAATCATATCTTAACTAATACCAAGTTTAATTTTTAGATAGCCAATTGAATAAAGTGTTGTTGATTTAATAAATTTCAAGAAATATATAATGTTAGAGGAGTTTGAGATTGTTTACTAAATTAGAATCTAGAAGCACAATAAGGTATCCAGATTTAAGAATAGATTTGCTGATTGAGATAAAACAGAAATTTAATAGAAAGTGTAGTAGCAGTTTTAGTAGATAAAATAATATTATTAATTGAATTAATTAGGTTATAAAGAACTAAACCAGTTAAAGTTGATAACAGAGATGTTAAGTTGAATGTATTATAAAATTATATGCAATCAAAGTTTTTAATTAGACTATATAAGTTGAATATAGTTACTAGTAGCACATCAAGAGTAGAAGTATTAAGTAAATAATTAAGTAAATTATTAATAATATTGTAAAAAAGATTTAAAGATAGACAAATAGTTCAATAGAGTGAAGTGTTTATTTAATTGCATTAATAATAGTTGAATAATTGAGCATGATTGCATTTGTATAAATTGTATATAGGGTTGTAAATTTATAACAATTTTTGATTTTTTAATATAAGATAAGTTATAAGCATGTAACTTACATATAAGTATATAAGTTAAATAATAATAACTCTTAAAACTATATAAATAAAAGTTTTCAATAATTTAATTTAAATAAAGTTATTTTGTAGAGCTTATCTGTTCTAGTTTAAAATTTTGTAATCTTTTATAAGATCAGATTAAATTACAGTTTAAAACCTAATAATATTAATAAAATTATATTAAATAAATCAAATATTTAAGATATTCTAAAACATTTTTCCAAATACAGTATGTTTTGAATTAATATATGTTTTTAGTACTTTATATATCAATTTATTTAATTTATAAAATTATTTATATGTAATAATATTATTATTGCATAAAGTTCTCTTATTTGCAATTTTAAACTATTAACAACAAGAATTAAATATAATGTTAATAGCAAAATAAACTTTCAAGATTTTTTTAAAAAATTAACTATAATTTAAAATTTTATTTATAAAACTATCTATATTTTAACAAAAACAATTTTTTGCAAATTTGATTATATTAATGTTTTTTATAATATTATCTTAATATTTATTTTTAGTTTATTATTAGAACTGATAGATCTGATCTTTGAATAAATTAAAGAACTATTAGTTTAGACCAGATTAATTGACAGTTCTAGTTTTTAAGAAGTATATTTTTAGAATAAATGTTCTCATAACAACTTGTTACATATAACAACCTCTGATTAGCCAATAGTTGTTAGAGTTAGAGTTTGAGTTATATAAAATTTAAGTTATTTTTATAAGTTGTACTAATTGAGTTGTTACAAATAAGAGTATAACAGGTTGTTACAATTAAATTTATCTTATTTTTTATTATATTATATATATACTATATATTATATTAATATATATTAATCTGATTAGTTAATTTATTGTATTATTTAATAACTTATTATATATTATAAATTTTGAATATAATTTATATATAATTTACATGTAAGGTAAGTTTGTAACTTATGGTCTTACAACTTTAGTTGTGTAGAGTTAGAAGGTTATTCATATAAATTTTTATATAGAATGACTTAAGAAAAGATATTTGAAAACTATATAAATAGTTTGTTATCTTTTGGTTATTGTTAATATAAAGCCAGGTAGTTTTCTAATTAACTTGAGTTAGAATTTGTAACCATTTTTGAAAGCAGTTTTGGGATGACCAAAGTGCATAAATATATGTATAACATATTGTACAAATGTTGTAACAAATAAATAATTCAATAAAAAAGTTGTCAAATTTGAATGTATAGTTAGGATTATAGTTGTTTTAAGAATTAAAGCTTAGATATGAATGATTAAAATAGTTGCAAACAAGGCAATCAACACAGTTGTCAAATTCATTGTTCTAATATGCAGCAACTTTGTGAAAGATAAGTTGAATATTATAGGAATTTATAAAGTTAATTAGTATATACCAGAGTAAATGATATAGAATATTAATAAATAATAATTTAAGAAGTGTTAAGTTAGAATTGTTATATTTGAATATAATTGATTGTGAGTTAGTATAAATATAAACATTGCAGTTTCTAGATGCTATAATAAGAGCAAAAAGAATTGCAATAATTTCTGCTTTAAAAGAATATAGCCAAAACTTGGTCTGTACTTGAAAATTATATATAATGTTGTTGTTCTATACTAAGGCCCATCTAATACCCATAAAGCATTGAGATGTACTGATCTGTATAACTAAACTATCAGTATATAAGTAAAGTTTAGATTGATTATAGTTAGAGTTAGCAATTAGTTGAAAAGTATTAGTAATATTATTAGTTTTAAAAACTAATAGATAAGTGTTGTAAATATATAAATATTATTAGAAATAGAAGTTTAAATAGAATGCTAAATAGTGATAGAGTAAAGTAAATCAAGATAGTTTATATTAAGGTTTAATTGTTTGTTTTATGTATTAAATTTTCTAAAAAATTTGGTAGCAAGTTTGATAAAAATAAAAATAGTATATTTAAAAGTAATAAATTTAGAATTAAAATTGTATCTAGTATATAATTTAATAGTACTTGCAGATATTGGATATAACTAAGTTATATTTAGTTCAATATTATTATGCTAATGGGTAATAAAAACATGACCTAATGAGGTTGATTGTTTATAGGCTTTTTCTATAATTATTTGATTATATAGTAATAAGCTATGGCTTAGAGTATTTAAAAAAATGGTTTGTAATATAACTAAAGAAGCTAATTTCTGAAAATTAAAAATAATTATAAAGAGTTTAATAGTATGAATAGCTTGTTGTAAAATCCTTAAGAGATGTGAACCATAATGGTTTTTTGTCTTTAGGAATTTATAAATTCTGAGTGAAATATGTTTTCAGTCAAAAAGATATAAATTATTATATGTGGTCAGTTGATTAAGAAAAAGTATATAATACTGGTAAAGTTGTTTTTTAAAGTTAAAATTTTGGGATGTAATGATAATATAAATTTTAAAGATGTAGTGTCTGTAGTAACTGTATAAGAAATATTATAAGCAAAATTAAGATTAATAAATAAACCTAAATGTGAAAAAGCTAAATAATTTTAAAGCTAGTTGTTTGTTTGTTTAAACTATTAATTAAAGAATTAGAATAACAAAGTATATTTTTAAAAGACTAAAGATTGTTTTGTAATTGCTAAAGATGAATACGACAGCTAGTTCCAAGTATTACAGAATTATTAAGCTGCTTGATATAGTTGGAGATATAATGTTGTAATTGAATATCCTAAATATTGCAAATGTTGTATAGTTAAAGATGAAAAAAAGTATTAGTAAAAATTGTGTAATTAAGTTTAGTTTTTTGCTTAACAAAGCCAATATAATAGGTAAGAATATTTTTGCAAATAGCTTGGCTAAGAACTATGTTGTGAAAATGATATTTAATTGTTAAAATAATGACTGTATTGATAATATAATATGTTTGTGTATTAGTAATACTTTTATAATTAGTGATCTTAATAAGCTGTTGAGATTTATTAAGAATGAGTTAAATTTGTTAAGAATATTTGTTGTTTAGTGTAAACCAGCAGCTAAGAAATTTGAAAAGTATTAGTATTTGAGATAAATAGATAGGAAGTGTGTAGTTATTAAAAGTAATAAAATTGTAATTAGATAGTAGAATGTTAGTTATAAGAATAGATTTAAAAAAGTTGATTTGGATGTTAGTCATATTGTAAAATGACTTAGCAGTTTGTAAGATCTGTAATAGCTTAGCTTATAAAAATGCAATTCAAAGTGTGTTATCCATATATGCAAGAGCTAAACACTGAATTGTAAGTTTATTAAATATTTTTTTTTATGATTAGTAATCCAGAAAGTTTGCATAGTGTAGCCTATATATTGTGAGTAAATTTGGATGATAAGAAGATTATAGTAAATTTTTCAAAGTAAGAGTATAATAGTTTTATCTTGTCAATACAATTGTAGACAAGATAAGATAAAGTAAGGCCAAGGTTAGTGATAACTTGATTGTATCTATCTGTAAATATGTTCATGATTGTATTTATAATTTGTAAAAAAAAAAACTTGAACAAGTGATTATTTAAGAAGAGTAAAGTTAACAGAGTTATAAGTTTTAATCATATCTTAAGATAGAAGCCAAATCTCTTTGTAGTTATATAAAGCATCTTCAATAAAATTATTGAGAATATGAATAGGAATAGAAGTACTATTGCCAGAAAGAGTAATATATTTTAATAGTAAGAGGATTGAGTATTATATAAAAACAGAATTAAGTTTGTTTATAATAATTTTTGTTTAGATTTTTTGAATATGTTCAATAAGGCTTATAGATCTTATTAAATTGAGGTTTTTATTAAAACTGTTGTGCTTCAGAATAGAATAGATTCCATTATATTTTCTTTGTTTAGAAATTTGATTAGAATTAGGATAGTGATTAAATAAAGCAGTAATAACATAAATGCATATAAGGCTAGCATGCTTAATCATTTTATAGCTTATGCCAGTTGGGTTACAAGCTTTGTCATTGGAAAGATGAGTTATTGTATTAAGTATTTTATCTGTTGTAATAGGTTGAGTAAGTAAATAATATTATTTTAAATTAATATGTAATTGTGTTTGATAGTGTTGTTTCTAAAAGTTTTGATAAAGGTCTTGATTAACTGGTCTATATGCTGTTCAGTTTTTAAAATAATTTTGGATATGTTATTTAATAAAGTTTGGTTCAGTAATAAGTTGATTAGAAAGTTTAATATTGAAGAAGTAGATAGGTTTATGATAATGGTTAAGAATACTGTTAATTGCCTGTTTAGAATGTAAAAGAGTTTTACATCTTTTTCTAAAGCTTTTTGAATTTGTTAACAAAGAAGCAGTGAGTTTTTTATATTGTATGCATAATATAGATGTTTCTAAATATCATTTGCATGTTTAATCTATTTATCAATATGGTTAAATAAGGAAATAAGTTGGAGGTTGCAATGTAATTGAAGGTTAATAGATTTGATATAAATATTAATAAAAAGAATATTAGTAAATTGTTTGTTTTTTTGATAATTTTAATCAAATAATCAAGCTTCTTAAGTAATAAGTAAGTACTATGTGAAGTGTATTGATAATTGTAACTTCTTTTATGACTAATCTTATTAAAAATTAATTGTAATACAGCATGAATAAAAAAGTGCTTAATTTTGTGTCATGTTGTTTCAATATTTTCTTAACATTGTGAAGTAAGAGGAGTAATATAAAAGTTAAGATTAGATTAGAAAATTATGTTTAGTTATTAGAATTTATTGTTATAGTTAAAAATTTTATAACTTATACTAGTATAATAGCATGGAGTTTGTTATAAGCATTTGAAAAGGTCCAAAATAATAAAAGAATTAAATGATCACTTAGAGTGCTAGTGTTGCTTAAGTCAAGTTTATATAAAAAAAAAGTTTAAATATTAAATTAATTAGTTCAAATATATTCAATACAACTGCTGCTAGTATTGTTGGATCAAATATAATGAATATTGTTAAAGTATGCTTCAATGTTATATATGTTAAAGTAATTGAGAAAGTTAATAAGTTATATTTGTAAAAGCATTATATGTAGAGTTCTGTATATTAAAATCTCCTAAAACAATAGAATGAAGATTTAGTTAATGTGCTAATTGGATCCAGCTCATAACTGTGTTTTGTATATCATTTTATTTTATAAAGTTAGTAGATAACAAGTCAACTGAGATAATTTAAAGCTTAATATTGTTTCTATAAAATAAGTCTAAGATAATAGTTCTACTTAAATATATTAAACAACTATGTATATAGGGTTTAAGATTATTGTGATCATTATGGCTGTTCTTTTATCTGAAGTTTTAGAGTTAGATAAGTAATAAATAAATATATTGTTGTTGCAAAAGAATAAATTAGCATTATTTGATATTTTGGTTTTAGTTATACTAGTAATAAAAATGTTGTAATAAATATAGTAATCTTGTCAAGTTTCTCTTTTAGTTAAATTATTGAAGTTTCTAAGATTATAGGTTGCAATTGTATGATTAAGATTATAAGTTTGGTAGAAGTAGCATCAATTGTTATTCTTAATGAATTAAGAGAATTAAGGTTTGATTAAGATAGATAAGAAGTATAAAAAAACTGATGATTTGAAGGTATTAATATAATAAAGACTAATGTTGGTGTGTCTGATTTTAGTTAAATGTTTAGGTAATGCCAAATAGCTTCAACTGGTAAGATAAAGTAATTTGATAAAGATTTGGATTCAAATAGATAGTAAACATAAGCTTCATTATAGCTGTTTTTAATAAAGATAGTTAATATGTAACTACAAGCATTATTAAAAGAGTAGTTAAACTATAAATATGTTATAAAAAAGAAATAAAAGTTTGTAGATATAAAAGCAATGGAAGGTTGTTATATGATAAGAATTTGTTGTAACAGATATTAAGTTGAATATTGTTATAGTATAGTTCAGATATAGCAGTATTATTATGACCATTTAAGATAGTGTTTACTAGTTGGAAATAAATATAATTAAGTTCATTATTCTTAATAATTAAGCTAGTATTTAATGTATTATTATTTGTTGGAGAAAATTTAGAAGGAATGAGTATAGATAGATAGTAGATATAACCTAATAGTTGTAAAAAAACTATTCAAATAAGGGTTAAAACTTATATAGTAAATGTATATAATATTCACTATAGTCAAATTTGATTAATAATTTGAGTGCATAGTTAAAATTATTATATTGTATAAAATTATATTAATAAATGTGTTTTAAAAAGGAGTTGAGTGTTTGTAAATATAGAAGTAGATATATATTCAGATATGTTAGCTATTTGTTATAGTATAAGTCTGAATTTTATATTGTATTGTAAACTGGTTTTTGCAATGCTTCCTTGATGTTTGATAATGAAATATAATTTAAGAAAGTAGAAAATTTTTCTGTAGATTTGCTCATCATATGCTTGGCCTCACAGCTACAAAGAATGCCATAGCTTGCTTTATACATTGAGTCTGACTGTTATTAACTTAGTTTTCTGTATAAATAGACTTAACTACCTATTTATTTACATTATTTTCTTCTAAAAATAGTCTATATTCAATAGAGAACATCATGATTTTAGAAGCTATAGTTGCATTTATGTGTTCTACAAAAGATCTAATTAAAAAAGATTATGAGAATGAGTAACTAGAGTATCTTGTTATAGGTTTCAGTATAAAATAACTTTTTTTTAGATTTGTTTTTATTTTTAACAGGTTTTGAATTAAAAAAAAATTTATCTTTAAATGTTTAAAAAATTAAAGTTTAATTTTACATTTGTCTTGAATAATTTTTTATGCTTATGAATAATTTGTAGTTTTGTATATTTTAAGAATTTCTAATATTGAAATCATTAGTTGTTTGAGAATATAGAAGTAAATAATTACTCAAACAAGAAAGTAAGTATTAATTAGATTTGTTATAATTTTGTTAATAGCCTAATGCTTATTGAGATTATTTATTTTATTATTTTCAGCTACAGCTCTAAAAAAAGCATAAAAATAATAATAAAAATAAAAACCATAATATTTGAAGTTTTTAACAATATTATTGTTGTTAGAAAATTGTGTTTCTGTTTTATCAACCAGTTTGTAAAATAAAGAAAAAGGTATAATATTTAAAAAACTAGTTTGATGTTTTTAGTCTTTATTAAAAATAGTAAAGTCAAGTTTAGGATAAATTCATCTAGTTGTATTTTTGTTAAAAAAAGAAGCAGAAAATTTGTCAAAAGAAGCATGAAAGAAATAAGTAAATATATTTTCAAAATTATACTCAGTATCTAAAAGGAGAACTGTACATAAATTGTTTTTATTATATGAACAGGTATGGATATGAAATAAGGCAACTTTGGTACAGAATAGAGATCATTCTTATAAAAAATCAATAGATGTTATTTGAAGTTAGAAAGAAATAATCTTTTTATAATTCTGTAAGTTTAGTAGCAACTTTATATTAAAAGTTTTGGTTTTATTAATTATGGTAAATTGTTTTTTGTAGTTAGCAAAAAAAGGTTTAAACCATTTTTTGTAGTCAGGTTTATATTTTTGAGAGAAGGAATGTAAAAAGTTTGTAAAAATTCTTATTTTGAAATGTTAAATGAGATGTTGATATTATATTGTATTTTGAATAATAGTTAATTAATAGCATTTTTATTAATAAAGTAATAAAATTAAAAATGAATTGGTAAGATATTAATTGTTTTGGAGAATTAGCTAAATCTATTGTTTGATATTTATTTTATAAGTAGAGATGAATTCTGGCAAGGCTGATTGCAACTTGAAAATGATTTTATAAAATATAAGGAGGAATTGACTTATATAAAGAAAGAATTTTAAAATAGTTAAGTTTAATAAAAAGTGTTGTAATAAACTTATATAATAACATTTTAAGAGTTAAATATAAAATTTCAAAAAGAATAATAACTGATTTATTAATAGTAGAATTATGTTAATAGATAATATTAGTAAGAAATTAAGACTGTGCTCTAGCAAGAGTTTTTATAAAATACTTAAAACTCTATTTTAAAGACTATTTATGCTCAATTACAAGTTTAATAATTTTGTCTAATGCAAAGTTAATAAGATAAGGTTTGAGAAAATCAAAAATTTGTTGAGAAAATGAAGTATTAAAGTTAGTGAATTGTTTTATTTTAGTCATAATAGAAAATTTTTAAGTCCAGTCAAGAAGATTTTCTTGTTATTGTTATAAAATTTTAAGTTTAATTTATTTTGTCATTTTTTTCTTTTTAATAAGTTAGAGAAATTCTTTAAAATTTAGATTTTTTTTCTTTGTTTATAAGAGCAAATTTAGTTATATAAAACATTGTATATTGCTATTAATTAAGAGGTTGAGTTTGGGCTGCAAATTTCAATTTAAGATTCAAAATACAGGCAGAATGAGCAAAAATCCATATAAGATTCTGGCAGAAAAGTCAAGAAAATGGTTGTTGTTATTAAGAAAAACTTATAGAATATTGGATTTGTAACAAATAATACAAATGTGAGTATGTTATATATAGGCTTTAATGACTATTATATTAGATTTAAGGTCTGTAATAGTTAAGAAAATGAATTTAAATGAGCTATTATAATTAAAAGAAAATAGTGAAATTTTAGTAATAGAAGATTGAAAAATAGTGTTTTTGGTTTTTTTAAATTAGTTTGAAGTTATATCTATAGAAGTAACAAAACCAGAAGTTGGTGAAGAAGAAGAAGTTATAAATCATAAAAGAAGTTAATAATGATAAAAAATAAATAAAGTATAATATGTATTACAAAAACATTGGACAACAGAAGATTAATAAGATGCTTTAAAGTAGTAAATTTTGTTTTTTTATAATATTCAATTGGGTGTATAGCAAATTGAATAGGTTTGAATTGTTAAAAGTTGTTTTCTTTAGCCATAATACCAAAATAATTATTATATTTGGCTAAAAAATAATTTAAATTATATTGGTCTAGTTTCTGACTAATATATATAAGTATAATTGTTTTAAAAATAAAAATAAATTTGATAATAAGGTTTTTGAGCTCGAAAAAATTTGAATAATATAGAGTATAACAAATAAAAAAGTGTACTAAATAAAAAAATATAATAGATAAGAGGATAGGATAAATAAGAAAATATGACAAATAATAAATATAATATCTAAAAAAGTATTACAGCAATATATAATATGTTGTGATCTATTTGTAAATTAAAGTAATGTTAAACAAATTTGTAATTATGTTAAATTAAAAATAAATTATATAATATAAATTAGTAATTCTGTTTGGATGGATTTAAACAGGAATGAGCTAAAAAAACTCTTTAAAAATTAAAAAAAAAATAAAATTAAAAAGAACAAAGTTTTATAAGAGAGTTTAAAAGTATATTGCTAATTTGTTGGTTGAAATTAAACTGTTTTAAATAAATAATATATCAAAATGAAGCTACAATTGAACTCTTTTTATTTATTCTAATAAACAAGGGCAGTCTATTTAGTAAATTTCTAAGATAAATTAAATAGAAATGATTTAGTATTTAATAAATATATCTCCTTAAATAAAAGATATAAAAATATAAAACTTGACTATCCAAATGTAAATTATGCCAAAAACACTTTTATTTAGATATCCAGAAGCAGTATGCTTAATAATATAATGAGTAATAATCAATTTTTTACTATAGAGAATTGGTACAAGTGATCATCTTAAAGAGTTAATAATTTGTATAACTTATAATACAAAAATTAATACTAAGTATAAAGAAAAGAGAAAAGACAAGAGCATTACAACTAGTACTACTTTAAATAGATAAATACTAGAGAAAATAAGTAATATTCCTAAACACAAATATAAAAAAACAAAATTTTAAATTTGTAAAAACAAAAGTAAGCACTCTACTAAGATTTAATATTACAGATCACCAAATTAAAATAACAACACATGTATATAAAAACAATAACAAAACAAATAAAGAACTAAAAAAGGATCATCTATAGTATAGATGGGCAAATTATACTTATTATAAAATGATAATATAAAAACTATTAATTTTAAGTTAATTTAAACTATAAACCTAATTCTAACTCTAACTCTAACTCTAACCTAATCTTAATTAAACTTAAATTAGTTAAAATAGTTAGTTATTTATATTATAATTTTATAATAATTATATTTGCCCACCTATACTATAGTTCAACCCTAAAAAGACTACACTTGATAAATTAATACAGTATTATATCAATATAATATAAATAAACAGATACTTATTTTATATAAGATACATAAGTAGTTTTAAATAATTACATTATTATAAAATATCTAAAAAAGTAAAAAGGTCTATTTGAATGACAGAAAAATGAAATTATATAAGTTCTAAGTAAGTTATATAACTTTACACTAAAACAAAATAAAGAAATTGCAAAATTCTTTAGCATAACAAAACCTGAAATAATATATATTATCAGACAGGCAATAGAAATATATAACTAAAAAAAATACCAAGAAGCAATCAGCAATAAAGAAAAAGTAAACAGAGTTAATATTTCAAGTTTATTAAAAAGAATAGCTAAGAAAGTATTTAGCAAAAAGCTTGCATTAATTTTATCAGAAGCAAAAATAACTGATTATAGAAATAAAAAACTAGAATAACAAATATTAAGTTTTATAAATACTTAAAGAATATAAGTCTAAATAATGCAAAAGAAGAAAAGAAAATCACAAATAAATAAGAGTATAAAAGCAAAAAAGAAGAAAAAGCTAATGATAAAAAAGAATTCTAGAAGATACAAATAAAAAAAAGAAGTTATAGCATTAAAGAAAACAGAAGAAAAGAAAGCAGAAAATATGAAAAAAAGAAGATTTAAAAACTTATAAAGTAAAAGTTGCAATGTGCAATTTGGGACCTTTCAAATAACATCTTTATGAAACAGGTAACAAAATTAGTTAAAAAATAAGAAAATCTAATGAAATTTATATATTACAAAATATGAATAAAAAAACCAAACCAAAAGTAGAGTGGAATATAACAGATCAAGATTTTAAAAATAAAGTAAACAGAATTTGTATATTTCTGTTAAGAAGTGAACATTTAGAAAGAATAATAATAAAAAAATGATAGTTTAAAGTTAGAAAAAAAAGAAACTTTATGCTAGAATTAAGAATTTATCTAATTTTATAAAAAAAACACTCTTACTAAAACAGTTAAGAAATATAAATGCAAAAGCAGTATATATTTTTTTAAACAAGAATAGAAACCAAAAAAGTTAGGCTATAGTTGAAGTTAAAAATAAAGAAGATAAAAAAAGAGCAATAAATAGAAGAATAAAGTACTTTAATCATAATCTAGAATGGAAAACTGCAAGTTATCTCAGAAACAAAGAAAACTAAGACATTAAAGATAAAGTAGACATCAAAACTCTAGAAAAAAAACTCAAAAACAATTATAACAAACAACAAGAACAGAAACTAGTAGAAAAAATTGAAGCACTACAAGTTTTCTAAATAAGAAAAAAAGATAGACAAAAAGTCTAGTACAAAGAAGAAGAAAAATAAAAAAAACATCAATAAAAAAGAAGCAATTAAAGAAATAGTTTAAAAGCTAATAAAAGAGATTAAAGAAAAGTTATATAAGAAGTTGTTAGAAAATACAAAAATAGAAGTAAATATCTTCAACAGCTTCTAAGATAGTAGCTACAGTTGTCTATATAAGTATACCTATAGCAAAAAGTTTGACTCAATAGGAATTAATTTGAAAAAGAAAAATTTATAATAAAAAGAATGGTTCTAGAAGAAAAAATAATTTAAAATAATAAGATTAGAAGTATATAATATAAATAACATCAAAGAAAATAGTTATAAGCTTTAAGAACTACTAGACTATTGCAAAAAATAAAAACTTAATATAGTAGGAATAACAAAAACTAATATAAAGAAAAGAGAAGCAAAATTCTTGAAAATACAAAAAAAAAGTATAATAATTATTAGTTAAATGTAAAGTAAGACAAGCATAAGGCTTAAAAGTAGGCATTTTAGTAAACAGTAAATAAAGCAAACATATTACAAAAATAAAAAGACCAAATATATATTTGCTTAAAACAGTATTGATCTTTAAAAAAATAGCAATTATATTTTGAATTATGTATTTGCTACTAAATAATAAAAATCTATAAAAAGATATACAAAAAGTTATAACACAAAATATATATACAGTTAAAAGAAATTTTTATTATATTATAATAAAAGACTTTAACAGAATTTTAGACTTAACACTAGACACAATAAATAGCACAAATAAGAAACAGAAGAAGATATTATTAATAGAATAGTTAAGAAGTATTGGATTTATAGAAACATTTCAGTATTTAATTTAATACAACAAAAGTTCATGTTGTCAAATATGTTAACTAAAATAAGGATTAACCAAATATGAGTAGCTGGTTTATTAAAGTTGGAAGTAAAAACAGTGACATCAAAGAGATAAAACTTATAACAAACAGTGATCATAATTTAGTATAGACAGAAATTAGCTTAGTCTTAATTCTAAAATATATACAAAAAGTAAAAAGAATAAAAAAAGTACTTAAACAAAGAAGTTTTTTATACAAAGAGACAACAGAAAAGGTATAAGAGTAGTATAAAACATATTAGAGAAAATATTACAAGCCAGACTAGAAACAAATACTTAAAACAAAAAAATATATGAAAAAAATAATGCAAAAGAAGATAAAAATAGAAAAAAAAATAAATGAAAAATAAAAAGTGATTAAGAAAACAATTCCAAAAGCAGTCTCAAAGTAAATACTTTTAAAAATAATAAAGTATAGACTAAAAAAAATAGAAAAACATGTAGAGAATCTTTACTTTTTAAAAACATTAAGAATTTGAGAAAAATAATCTAATGTATAGAGAAAAATATAAATTAGGCACTAGATGAAATTAATAAACTACTAATAAGTACTTAAATTAAATTAATTAATAAAAAAAATAAATCAACAATGTTACACATAAAAGAGCTAGTTAATAGAATAAATTAAGTAAACAAAAAGGTGAATAAAGACATTAGAGCAGAAACTTAATAAATAAGAGCAAAAAAGAATTGAAAGAAACATTATTAATAATGTAAAATAGAGATATAGCTTGATTGGCAAGAAAATAGGCTAATATTAAATAGCATTTTAGAAAGATCTTAGAAAAAAAAATGCTGGCTGCTTTTACAAGATATCAAAAAAACTTTTGACTTAGTTGCATTAGAAAGCATTAGAAAAGCACTTAAAAAAATAAAAATTTTAGAAGAAGTTTTAAAATTTATCTAGAAATCTATAGAAGAAAAATATTTAAGTAATTATCAGATTCAGATTATCAAAGAGCTTTAAAGCAGAAATATGATTGACCAAGAATATGTAAGATCTCTTTTTATATAGAGAATAATTTATAATTCATTATTTTGTAAAATACAAAGTCTGAAAAAAGACTACAAAAAAAATATAAAAGAAAATAAGATAAAGTAAAAAGACAAAAAACCTTAATATAAGCTGTTTAGTATTTGCAAATAATACAATATTTATAGTTAATTTATAGCACAATATATAAGAAATACTAGACAAAACAAATTAGTTCTATTATATAAATGATATTAATATAAACTTTAAGAAGTCAAAGCTAATAGTAATAAATGCCAAAACAAAAAATATACAAAATTCTATAAGATTAGGAAATAAAAAACAGAAATAAAAACCCTAAACAAAAAAAAGTAGCTTAATTTCTAGAAGTTTGGATTACAGCTTAGGACATATATAAGCAATGTATATACAAACTCAAAAAGAAAATATACACTTTTATGAATATAGTTAGAAATAAAAAAATATTAATAGAGTAGATGAAATATTTTAAAAACAAAGTGCTGCTGTTATGATTAGAATACAAAGCAAATATATGCCTAATAGACAAAAAAACATATAATAAGATTCACTAACTAGTACTTAAATTAGCAAAGTAGAAAACCAAATTAGTATCAACAACAACTAATAGTATAATAAGTTATAAAGAACTTTTAGATATTAAAAGTTTTTGGCAAAGACATACTGAATATATAATTACAAAATAATTAATTAGAATTAATGATTTAGAAATCTTGGGCCAATTAACATTACTAAGAATTAAGAAAATACAACAAAATTTTTGCATCTCAAAGCCAATATAGTTTTTAGATACAAATTTTTTAAAGATTAACAATTTTAAATATAACTTTAATGTAAGAATTTTAAAATTAGCAAGGAACTTGGATATAAAAAATAAGTCAAAATATATTTTTAAGAATTAGTGACTATGACAAGACTTAGATAAAAATATAAAAATAATTATAGAACTACTTCAAAAGTATAGAAAAATTAAAAACCAAAAAAAATTAAAAAATATTAGTTTTTGGCATATAAAGCAACTTTTGAATCTAAAAGATAAAAAACTTTTAATATGATAACAGATTAAAAGATTTGTAGAACAAAAAATAAATAAAAAAAAAACAACTTGGTTTAAAAAAATAAAAAGCATCTTAATATAGCAGATAGCCAAATAAGTTTCATTAAAGAGAGCTTTTAAGTACAAGACTCAAACTAATAAGCTTTAATACTTTACTTAAAAATAATCTTATCTAAAAAAATAAATATAAATGAATATATATTAATAAAAATAAGAAGAAACAAATGATTTTAAGAAAAGTTGTAAAAAAAGAAGCTTGGAGATTATGTATTATAAGAATAATAATTAGAGTAGCCTCTATATAAAAAAGAAAAAATTAAATCAAAAATGTTAAGAGAAGCAAAATATAGAATTAAAAAAGTCAAAATTAAAAAATTAACTAATATTATTCAATAATTTAATTATATAAACAGAGAACCTATTTTGTTGTTTAACAAATTACTTTACAAGCAGAAATAAAAAGCAAAAAGTAACAAAAAAGAAGCTAAAAATAAAGCAAAAAAAAAGAAATTAATTTAAATATAATAATAGAAAACTTAAGCATAATTTTGATAAATAAAATAATAAGAAATTATCTCTTAGATTGTAATATAGGCAAATTTGTCTGTGTTAATTTTTTTAAAATTAATTTTTATAATAAATTTTAATAATTAATTTTAGCAATATACTTTCTAAGTAAAAAATATTTTTAAAAACCTACTTTATAAACTTTGTT
>CAJVQA010001451.1:0-25543 GCA_910591915.1 Cetraspora pellucida | reverse complement strand
TAAATCAGACTCCAATCTTGGCTTCACACATTCGCAAGTATTTTCTTAACTGTTCTTACTTCCTCCTCTTGGCTAAGCAAAGATTTAATTAAAACCCAAATCCCACCCCAACTTACCTTGAAAAACTGAGAAATGATTAATCACGTGAAAAAAAGAGATAATAAAATAACCAATATTGGGATTATTTTTTCTCATGGCCAATTTCTTCAAGTCATCTTAGACTTCGTAGGTTTTTGGTAATCATTCATAAATTATCGTTTTATTTTTTATTTATTAAATTTATTAAAATAAATAAGCACTCGGCATAAATTAACTTTTTTGTTTTCTAACTTAATTTATAAATACTAAATATTCTTTTTGAAAAAAGTGTGCTTTAGCCGCCCTAAACAGTTTAACATAGGAGAGCCTAATATTTTTCTTACCAGGCTTCAAGACTTACTCTAATTCGCTATCGCTATTATTCATTAATTAAATTAAATTATAATAAGCATGCGCAACTGCAACAAAATGGTTGAAAATGAGGAGCAGGAAAACAAAATGATTAATTATTTTTCTGATAAATTTACCCTCCATAATTCCCAAGAAATAGGAGAACAGAATTCACTAGCAATCAAGGAATCATCGGAAAGAATTCTCAAAAGACTAGAAAGCATTTCAGGAAAAAGCCAAGCCGGAATAATGTATGGAAAAATTCAAAGCGGCAAAACTAAGAATTTTCTAGCTCTAATTTCTTTTTCTTTTGACAAAGGTTACGCAATTTGTATCCTTTTAAATTCGTCCATCGTTTCAATTGCTAATCAGAATAAGGAAAGAGTAGAAGACTGTTTTAAAGAAGAAAAAGAAAAAGTTAAAATTTTGGTAGTAGAAAAAAACAAGAACCAGTTAGAGAACGAAAACGGCGAAGCTTTACAACGGAAATGGGTAGGAAAAGGCAAGAAGATAATCATTGTTATTCCTAAACACCATTCCTGGTTGGAGAAAGTTATTCAGTTCATTACTAAAAACAAAATACTCTTTTCCAACAAAGTTCTAATAGTTGATGACGAAGGCGACCAGGCTTCTTTAAACAACAATGCTACCAGGACAAACCAAGAAGCTACCAAGACTAATGATTTAATTAATAGAATGCGTAACGAACTCCCTCATCATTCTTATGTTTTCGTCACGGCTACTCCTTTTGCTAATATAATTGTTGATAACCGTGATAAAATGTCTTCCGAGTTTGTGGAATTAATTCATCCGGGCCAATCTCATAACCAAAAGAATACTGCGGTCTTAACGAAGTTTGAGGCAACGAAAGAACTCACGAGAAAATGATAAGAATCATACCAGATATTGAAGCCAAAAAATTATTGTCATCCAAAGACACTTCCCTCTCTTCTTCACTCAAAAAAGCTTTGGCAACATTTTTGGTGGGAGCAACGCTTCTAGAGCTCAGAAAAGGAGACGGTCCGGGCTATGAAATGATTATTAATCCCCATTATGGTTTAGAAGAACAAAAAAATATTTTTGGGAAGGTGCAAAAATTTGTTGAAGAATTAAAAAGTTCCTTTGAAAAAAGTGATGGCTATTTTGAAAGTTTTGTCCGAGATGGTTTGCAAGAAATTAGTGCCGATGTTGTACATTCTGTTAACGATGCCGACTTAGTTAATTCCGTCAAACACACTGTTAATGAATGCATGGTTACTACTCTTAATAGCGAAGGAAATTCTAAAGAAAGCGAGCAAACGACTGCTAACAACATCTATATTGGAGCAAAAAGTATTGGTCGGGGATTGAGTTTTAAAAATTTACTAGTTACTTATATCACTAATCGAGCCAAGAAAAAACAAAATGCTGACACAACTCTCCAACAAGCCCGCTGATTCGGATACAAATCTCGTGAAAAACTCCAATTTTCGCGAGTTTGATGCACCAAGAAAATAGATGAGGATTACAGAAAACTTAGAAATATGGAAGATAGATTATGAAAAAGCATCGCGAAACTTAACGAAGAAGAAAAGCCTTTGGCTAAGTGGATAGTGGAAGGGGGAGGGTTTGTCCTGGATAGTACGACTCAAAGGCTTACAAGAAGCGGTGTTGGTAAAACTTATCAGGAAGAACCAAAAGAACAATATCTCCCATATTCACCTCAGGAAAACATCAAAATTGAAGAAGAATTCTACCAAAAATTAGCCGCGGAGGAAAATTCAATTTTTGTGAAAAGTAAAGTAATTTATAGTGACAAAAATTACCAAGCAAAAGAATTTGAAAATCTGCAAAAACTTTTTGAGGAGTTTTTCGGACCAGAACTTTCTTCTCATATTTTCTTCAAAAAAATTGGTGTTAAGAGGGAAATTTTTCAACAAATTGTTGAGGCTTCGGTCGCTAGTTCTACAAAGACCAAACTTGTTTTGGTGGATTTAGAAGAAAAACCCAAAAAACGAACGCTAACTGATGGAAAATTAAAAAATTTCTTTGGTGGAACAGAAGAAAAAGAAGACAATAAACGTTTTCGACCAATAAACAAAGACGAAATAATGCTACAAGTTTGAAAATACGATGTTTTAGAGGACGGAAAAGAAATTTATAAGGGCCAGTTTTGATATGCCCTTTTTATTCCTAGTGATGTTATTAAAAAAGTCACCGGAATAATCAGACCGGAATAATCATCAAAGAAATTTAGTGATTTTTAACCAACCGGACTTGAAAATTCGTAAAAAAAATGAATAGCAAAATAAATGATTACATCTCAGGAAACAAAGTTAAGGCAACCCCTGAGGAATTGGGGGCAGTTCAACCTCTGGCTAAGGAACTAGTAGAAGTTTACGGCTATAACAAAAATGAAATAAAAACTCATCCCCAGTTTCGCGTCTCGCTTTCTCCCTCCGACGAAAAGAAAAGTTATCCGGTCGATATTGCGGTTTTCGAAAGTAATAAACTTAAAATAATTTGCGAGTGTAAAAAAATATCGTCGCAGGAGGGCAAAGAACAGTTAAGAAAATACTTGCGAATGTGTGAAGCCAAGATTGGAGTCTGATTTAATGGCAAAGAACGTCTAATTTTAAAAAAAGTCGAGACTAGCAAAGGAATTGATTTCAAAGAATTAAATGATGTCTTGCCCTGCGGGGTTTGAGAAGAAACTCATCCTCGCTATGAAGAATTAAAGTCAAGGGAAAATTTGAAGAGTGTTTTTCACCAGATTAAAAAAAATTTACAAAAAACTGTCATTGGTAGCACTAATGAGCCTGATATAGCGAAAAATGTCCTAAAAATCCTGTTTTGTAAAATTTTTGATGAAAGATATCAAAATGAAAATGGATTTGTTGAGTTTTACGCCAACATTGATAAACCCCAAGAGAGTTCAACAAAAATCAGAGCAATTTTTACTAAGGTTAAAAACAAGTTCGAAGATGTTTTTGACAAAGATGAAGAAATTAAATTTGACGAGAAGAGTATAGTTTTCATTGTTCAAAAATTACAATGGATTAGTTTAAAAAATTCTGGTCGGGATGCGGTGGCGGATGCTTTTGAAGTATTTATCGGCACCGCTTTAAAAGGTGAACACGGACAATTTTTTACTCCACGAAATGTAGTAAGATTTGTTATTAATTTTTTGGATGTAGACGAAACCCAGAAAATAATTGACCCCGCTTGTGGAACGGGCGGTTTTATTGTTGAGTTTTTACGATATGTTTGAAAAAAACTTAATGATAAATATTCAGCAAAATGAAAAAAAGAGGATTTAGAAAATGAGAAAATCAAAATAGCGAAAAAAAACATTTTTGGCTGTGATAAAGACAGTTTCTTATCTCAATCATGTAAAGCCTATATGTGTATCCTTGGCGATGGAACTTCTAATATTTGAAACGAGGATAGTTTAGTTAAATTTACTACTGGTTGAGAGAAAAAATATAATATTATTTTGACTAATCCTCCTTTTGGTCAGAAAATCATGGTTGGAGAGGAGGAAATTCTCAAAAAATTTACTTTCTGACGGCTAAACTCTCAAAGCAAAAAAAACAAAGCCGAACCACAAATTTTATTTCTTGAATTGTGCTGTAATTTATTAGCAAAAAGTGGTAAGTTAGCCATAGTTTTACCAGAAGCCAGTATTTTTGGCAATAAAATCTATCGTGAACTTCGGAGAACTTTACTTCAAAACTACAAAATAATAGCAGTTTTTAGTCTCCCTCCAGAAACTTTCAAACCTTTTACTGGTGTAAAGCCAACAATTTTAGTTTTAGAGAACAGTCAAGCCAATGATAGAGATAAAGTTATTTGCGTCGACATTCAAAATGTTGGTCATGACAAAAGAGGGAAAATTTTATACAATTATGATAACAACGGCATCCCGCAGAAAGATAAAAATGGAAATTTTGTTGTTAATGATGAATTGGATAACCTAGCCACAAAATTAAAAAACCGTCACGAAATCATTCATTATCAAAAATCAACCGAAAAAGATAAAGTTTTTTTTATTACCCATAAAGACATAAAACAAACCGATGACTTAATTTTAATTCCTAGTTATTACAATGGTTTTCTTAACCAACAAGAAACAAAAAGTAACCAGTTAGTTCTGACTTTCAGAGAAATTATTGACTATGACATAATAGAAGTTAACAAGAATAAAAATATTCCGACCGGCGATGAAATAGGGAGTAGGAATTATTTAGAAAGTAGCACTATACCATTTATTAGAACTTCCGACATTACTAACTTAGAAATCAGAAGCAATCCCCAACATTTTACTAGCGAGGAAATTTATCAAAAGTATAAAGATAAACAAAATATTAAACCCTATGATATTTTATTAGTAAAAGATGGGAGGCATTTGGTAGGCGAGTGTGCTATTATCATGCCGGGGGAGGAAAAAATTATATTTGCTGCTGGGTTCTACAAAATTAGAGTTATCAAAAATAACTATGGAATAGACACTTGAAACTTTGTTTATGCTCTCAATAGTGAAAAGTTTAAGAAACAAGTGGGTAAACTATTGTTTTACTCTACTGTTCCTCATTTAAGCAATAGAGTTAAAGAGATTAGGTTGGCCTTTCCAAAGGATAAGGAAAAATTACTGGAAAATAGTAAAATAATGAAAGAAATTTTAACTAGAAAATTTGAATTAAGAAAACAATTGAAAAAAATTTATACGAAATAATGGAAATAAAAAATAAATATAACAAAAAAAAAAACTCCTGACCCGCCACTCTCTACGTCGAAGGCCAAGACCAATTTCGGGGCTGATATAATTCTTCTCTAATCACCTCGGTTATACTCACCGGTCAAGCCCCTTACCAGCAAGTCCTGTCCCACGGTTTTGTGGTCGATGAAAAAGGCCGCAAGATGTCCAAATCCCTCGGCAATGTTATTGACCCCGAGGATATTTTGACCCATTTTGGCACAGATATTTTGCGGCTCTGAGTGATCAGTTGCGATTTTACCAAAGAAATAAAAGTTAGTATTTCTATTTTAGAAAATATCCGGGAAAATTACCGCAAAATCCGTAACACTTTTCGCTTTTTACTCGGCAATCTAGCCAATTTACCACCCGAATTACAAAAAGAAACCAAATTAGCCCCCCAATTAAATTTAGTCGACTACTACCTTCTCCACCAATTAGAAAAATTAATCACTGACAGCAAAAAAAATTATAATCATTATAATTTTAACCCTATTTATTCTTCCCTTTTGAACTTTTTTATCAATGATTTAAGTGCCTTTTATTTTGAGATTAGCAAGGATAGTTTGTATTGTGATAGCCTTTCCGACCCCCGTCGCCACCAAATTATTACCACTCTCTACTACTTATTATGAGGATTATTAAAAATAATTTCTCCGATTTTGCCTTTTCTAGCCGAAGAAGTTTACCAAAATATTCCTTTCCGGTTTGGTTTTGCTGGTTTTGAGAGCGTTCATTTAATAGATTGACCTCCGAAAATGGACTTCTCTCCCGGCCAGGAAAAAGAAATCCAACTAATTACGGATTATTTTTTCCCCTTGCGCAACGATGTTTATCAATTATTAGAAAAGGCTCGTCGCGAAAAAATTATTATCACAAATTCCCAGGCTTCCTTATTAATTCATATCTCGAGCAAAAAAAACCCGCCACCCGAATTTTTTCAGTTGAATTTAACTGAATTATTAATGGTGGCGGAAATCCGATTTAGTCCCAAATTAAAAAAAGACATGATGACGGGAAATTTTTGTTCTCTTTATCTAGAAAACACTCAATTAAAACGTTGCCAACGCTGCTGGAATTACCGGTCAAAAGACCAAGATTTTTGTGAACGCTGCTATAAAATTCTTTTCGTTCCCCAGTCCTCTTCCTAGTTTTTTCCTCCGAGTCCAAAATTATTTCTGCTTCAAGTCTTGATATTTTTTTTCAATAGCGGCAACTAAAAAAATTAAGAATTGACTAGATTTTTCTTTATTAGATTACTAGTTCTAATTTTTTCGAACAACTCAAAAAAGTTAAAAGATTGTTAGAAAATTATCTCCTTATTGCCTCCTTTTTCCGCAGCCAGTTTCCCACACTCATTCCGAGCCAGTATTCAGCCGATTAGACAAACAAGAAAGGAAATGAAAAAAACTATCATTCCTGTTAATAGGGGAATGGCAAATAATTTATGCCAAATTTTTACTCCTCCACTAACCAGCGGAGTTAATACGAAATAGTCAATAGATCTTATTACCAAATACATGCCTAAACTAATCCACATTCATTTTCAGCGGTAATCTCGCTTGGCTTCCCATTCAGATAATTGCTTGATATTTTGGTTATTTCTCTCTCTCTCTCTCTCTCTCTCTCTCTTCATCTTTATAATCGTTGTTTGTTTGAATACTTAGATCTTGCTGCTCGTTCATATATTAACTTTTAATGTGAAAAGCCTAAAAAATTTTTTTTAGTAAACTTCGAACAATAAGGGTCGGTTGTGCTCCGTTCCTTAATCACTTTTGAATGTTTTCTTGGTCTAATTTTGTCTCTTTGGTGTGAGGATTGTAGAAACCTAAGTCTTCCAAATATCTGCCGCTGTCTCGTTTTCTTTTCGACTCAATTACTACTACTCGGAAAGAATGCTGACCCACTTTTCCTCTTAAACTTAAACGAATTTTTAACATAATATTATTTTTGCAAAAAACATATTCGTTTCCTCATTAAATAAATACAACAAACATAAGTCAAAAGAAGAAAATGTTTTCTCAATTTATATAATATAAATAAATTGACTTAAATGTTAGTATATTATAATAAATTATGGTAGACGCTCAAAAATGATTAGACGAAAATTATCCGAAAGAACAAAGGCGGGAAATTAAAAATGTTAAATAAAAAAATTATGATGGACGATAATATAATAATCAAGAGAGAGAGAGAGAGAGAGAGAGCAGATTATGTAAATTTTGCTCCAAGCCTACGGGCTCGGAGAAAAGAGTTTGCTTGTCTTGTATCGACCAACACCGACCTAAAATAAGTTGGTTTTGAATAATTTTTTGACTTATATTTAGTGGAGGCATAATGTCAATTATTTACTTTCTTTGAAAAAGAGGGCAACAAGAAGATTGAGACAAAATGAATTTATAATTTAGTAGGCTTACTAAAATAAAAGCAGATTCCCATTTATAGAAGGAAATTTGAACTTATGGCATTTTTCTAACTTAACAGACTTAGATTTAAGCGGTTGTTCTAATTGTTCATTTATTGACAACTCCCCAAAATTCTTAAAATCTTATTAAAAACTTAAAAATTCTGAATATCAACAAAAGTATAACTATTACCCAAGGTTTAGAATATTTACCCACTGAAAAACTAGAGTCTTTTTTTTGTGATGACACCCATTTTCTCTAAGCAATTCTAGTAATCTTAATTTGACTGTTCTGGAAGAAACCGCCAGGAAAATTGCCCACGGATGCCGTGAAATCAAAAATCAAAACTAAGAATTCAAAAACCAAATTAACGAACTAACAACCAAAAACCAAGAATTAACAACTTAACTATCCGAACAAGAAGAACTTCTGAGTTCTTTTCAAGAACGAGTTGTAGCGACCGAGGAGTTAGAGGAAAAATACAACAACTTAGAACTAGAATATCGTGCTGAAATCCAAATTTTCGGGTCGCCAATAACACTATCCGCGGTTATTTTGAGAAAGAAATCATAGATTTAAAACAAAAACTCCAAACTAGTCAAGAAGAAAAAAATGAAAATCTGGAATTATTTGTTAATCTCCAAAGCAAAGGGCGGGAATTGAAGCAATTAAAAAATGCTGCCAAAAGCAAATTAGAAAATAATACTCTCTTAAAGAACCTATTAAGAAATCAAGAATTTTTGACTACTTATCGGACTGAAAACAGTGACCCGAAAACTCTTGGGCTACTTGAAAATGAATTGCAAAAATTAAAAAAACAATTATGAACTAGACTAAGCGAAGAAGAAATTAACCAACTTTGTCAATTGAAAAGCGAAATAATTGAATTAGAAGAAAAGTTAGAACAAAGGAAAGTCGGAAAAGAACATTTAGAATTTAGAATAGAAATTTCCCAGAAACAAGCAGTAAATATCGGTAATAAATTCTCATTTTCCACTCTGAAAATCATAATTTTCATAACTAATTATTTAGGTTTGGGTGCTTTCTTTTTGTTAGCTACCGTTTTGCGAACTGGTCCCTTACAAGTACGAGCATTATGCCGAGTTCGTTGCCCGTTAACTGGCAATTTAAAGCGGCGTAGACCACGATAAGTGCCAAGACGAGCGTCCTCATTAATTATTTCTTGCTCTATTCGTTTTAATTCTCCTTCGACTGGAAAATGTTTAATTTCTTCATTGATAGCCTTAATTTCAATGTCAGTCAAATCACCAGCCTTTTTTTGACTAACAATATTAAGTTTGGTAACTATTCCTTGGGCTCGAGTGTGACCAATGCCATAGACATGAGTAAGAGCGAAAGAGACATTTTTATTATTAGGGATGTCAACGTTACTAATACGAACCATATTTATTGATTATATTAAGGTTATTCTAACAAAACAGAGAAAGAATGAACTTTTATTCTCTTTCGCTATCTCTTTGATACTAGCAAAAATTAACAACTGCCGCTTTTAAACCTATTTCACATTCATTTTCAGCGGTAATCACGCTTGACTTCTCATTCAGATAATTGCTTGATATTTTGGTTATTTCTCTCTCTCTCTCTCTCTCTCTCTCTCTTATGTGTATAATAATTATTAATATTATTAAAAATTGATCCGAAAGCAATCCCGAAGAAAAATTTGCACCTTCTTTAAACAGATGTGAAGAAGTAATTTTTGAAATTCTTTCAAATGAAAAATTTGACACTTGAAAAAAAGTTTCCGAGCAGTCGGAACAAAAATGCTGCGGCTAACTTCGGCCGAGGCCGACCAATTTTTACCAGGAGCATGCGGAAAAAATCTTTTTCTACCAAAATGATAAAATTCATAAGTGAGGAAAATTTTGCTCGTGAGTCATTTAAAAAAAGAGTTTGATTGCTTCTAGCAATCATTTTTTTTCATGCTTTTTCCGTTTTGTTATCAGCCTTTTACGACCAGGCTTCTCATGAGACTGTCAGTTTAACGGCCTGATGATATTGAGCCCGTTTTTTTACTTACTGGTCGGCTTGGACTTCCTTAATAACTATTCCGTGAGCAATTTACAAGTTGCGGAAAAATGGAGAGAAGGAAAGGTTATGGGGGGAGCAGATAATGAGTGCGGTGGTTGTCCAGACTAATTTAGTAAGTGGATTAGTTTTTAGCGGGGGTGGTTTTCTGCTGACTTTTCCGGGTTGGAAAAGAAGAACTAATTTTCTCCCCTTCTTGCCTTTATTTTCCCAAACAAGAAGAGTTAATGTTTGACTGGTCTATAATTTTTTTTGACATATAGCGGCTCCGGCATTGGTGGTTGCTTATTTTTGAAAATATTGTCAAGTCGATTTACTAGCCAAGAAAAAAAGATTAAGTTTGGTTGGTAATGTAATTTCTCCAACCACTTATTTTATTTACATTTTAGTTCGTCCAGAAATAATCAATAATGGAAAAAAGTTGCCTCATAAATATCCGCCGGACTACCCCTATCCACCATTTTTCTGGTGTAAGGGCTTGCCTTCTCATCCTTCCGACCAAAAAAAATATTTTTGGTTTCGTCGGGGATGAAGTCGTTGACAAATTGGTTTAATTTGAATGACAATAACATTTACCTTTTGGTGTTTGGTTTTTTCTGGATTGTTGCTACTTCTTGTTAAGATTAAAAGAAAGCAAGCCCAAGAACAAAAAAGGAGATTGTTAACAACCACACCCATAAAGCCGAAGGACAACGAAAGCGAATTAATGATATTTTTTTCCAAACCTGAATATACTCTGCCAGAAGAAATTCGGGAAAAATCAGAAAAAATTCTCAAAATTGTGATTGAAAAACAGAATATTTCTGCTCTGGTTAGTCTTTCCTTAATTAGTAAAGAAGAAAGCCGGCGGTTAAATTTACGTTATCGGAAGATAAACAAATCTACGGACGTTCTGGCTTTTCCTTTTTATTATAACTACCAGAAAGAAATTGGCTCTTGCTCCGTTGGGAAATTACGGGATTTAGGAGATATATTTATCTGCTATCCCGTAGCCCAGAAGCAAGCCCAAGGAAACCAACACTCTTTATCCCAAGAGATTTGTTTCTTGTTTCTTCACGGCTTACTTCATTTGCTAGGCTACAACCACGAAGAAGATAAAGACCGGAAAATAATGTTTGATTTGCAAGACCGCATATTGGAACAGGCAAATTGGAAAAACTAAGTTGATTAACAGTAATAAATTGGCGACTTGGCGGCGGTGTGGTGGAAATAATAACTAATTCGGTAAACCAAAAATAAGCAAGATAAAAGTCAACATTAGGAGAGCGAAAATATTCCGAAAAAAATTAATAAGGCGAGTAAAATGAGTGCCTTTACTAATATTTTCTTTTCTTTCCTCGGCCGGAGAAAAGTCTTCTTCCTCATTCGCAAAAAAGAGCGAACCGGCGATAATGATTAAGGCCAGAAAAATCAGAAAAATTTTTTTCCACATTGGCGATTATTTTGGTACGGGACGAGGGATTCGAACCCTCGCTGGCAAGAACCTCATTCTTGTGTGTCTACCGATTGCACCAGTCCCGCCCTTTTATTGATAATATTTACCAAAGACCATTTGAACTCGATAATAACACTCAATCGATTTACTGTTTATACACTATAAAGTATTTTTTAAGTGTTGTAAGATGAGCGAAATTTCCTCTACTTTTTCCTCACAGCGTTTGTTAATCTTGGCTCGTTCTATTTGGAACAACTTTCGTCTTAACTCCATGACTTCTTTTTCCTTTTCTATCCCTCTTAATCCAATTTCAGTCAACTCTGATAATTTTTTTATTAAGGCGGTAGTTATTTTATCTTCCTCCGTGGAAAAATCAATATTGCTGCTTGGATTAAGCATAGAAGAACCGTCAGAATAAGGAGATAGTTGGCTAGTGGTGGTTGGACTGACTGGATTTTTTGGCTCCGACTGTTCGGTTTGAACTTTTGCGTCTTCAACTTCTACCAACTTTTCAATTACTTTTTCCACTGTTTCTTCTTTTTCTTTCTTTTTTAAGTCAATTATTTCCTGCCGTAATTTCTTTATTTCCGTTTCCAAGTTTTCTATCTCTTTCTGTTTTATTACTTCCTTTTCTTGTGTAGTTTTAGCGGCGCTGCTGGCGTTGCTTTCTTGCTCGACTAGTTTCACACGGAGAGAATTAATTTTTTCTTCCTGTGAGTTTAAATCTTTTGTTAAGTTTTGATTTTTAGTTTCCAAATTAGCAATCTTTCTTTCTCGCTCTGCTATTTTGTGGGCAGCCAATTCCTCAATACCTTTCTCAATTTGAATTTCTAATTCTTTTACTTTCTTTTCAGCTGCTTCTCTTGCTTCTTTTTCTCCTACCAATATTCTATCTCGGTATCATCTATCAATGTCCTTGGAATGGTCTTTTTCAATCTCTAATTCTTGTTCTAATTCGACAATCCTACCGTCGGTTTCTCTCGATACTTTGGCCAATTGCTCCTCTAAGGTTCCAATTTTTTCAGATTTTCATTTTTTTATGTCGTATCCAAAAGGTTTAAGTTCCGTTTGAAAAATAGTATTTTGACAATAAAAATATCCCATATTTTTCCCAAATAAATACAGAGAATTAGCGGGATTTCCTTGGATTTTAGTTTGATTAACCGCCACCATAAGTTCTAAATTACCACAACCTTCAAAACTGGCTAACAAGCCACTGAAATCATTTTCCTGGGGTGATTGGTTTTTTCCGGACAACTTCTTAGTTAATCACAATTTTTTTAATTTTTTTAACCCAGAAAAAATATCAAGGTTGGCCGTCATTTTGTTTTGGCTGATGTCTACTGTTGCTAAAAACGAATTAGAAGGAAAAATTAGTTGGTTGATGGAGTTATTACTGCAATCAAGAGAAATTAACTTTTGGTTATTTTTTAAATCCAAACTCGTGAGATTATTATCAGAACATTTTAGGGTTTTCAAACTGGGACAAAAATCGAGATTTAAACTTTGGAGCCGATTTTTTTGACAATTAATAGTAGTCAGATTTTCGAGTTCGCCGTAAACACTATCTGATAATAATAATCCGGTGAGACGGAAACCGGGCAAATGCACTTCCTCCAACTTCGTAAATTCCCTTAAATTCAAATCACCCTCTAAACCGGGGTATTCATTTATTTCCTCTTCTTCTAATCTCCTTTCGCCAACCTTTCTTTTTTCTCTTGAACTATAATCCTTATTATTTTTTAACCTCGTTAGAACTTTCTTTTCCAGCACTAATTTTCCCATAAAAAATTCATCCTGCTCCCAACACTCATAAAGACGAACTAGCATTGCTCACAGAAAAGCATTTAAATTTTTGGTATTACCACGATGAGAATTACTAGTTGGAGCAGCCCGAGAAAGAAACGCATTACCAAAATCCATGCGACTGTATTCCATTTCAAGCGAGGAGAGAAATTCTGCATCTAACTTTTCGATTTTCCAATGAATTCAATCATTTGTCAAAATCCGAACAAATCCTCCTGCCTCGTCTTTAATTAATGTGCGAATACCTTCTGGGGTTAAAAACATATACCGAGCTTCGTCGTTGGGTTCGTCTTTGGTGCTCAGAAGTTTAAATTTTTTCTGATAGCGAGTGGCAAATTCGTCGATGGTTCGGTCAGGCTCCTCAATTCTAGCACTGGCAAATTTTTCCTCACTAACATTGCGAGGATAATTTTTATCTAATCATTCTTGGACATTAACCATAACATTTAATATTTTAATTATTATTTTTAGTTATTATAATAATAAAAGATTGCTAGATTAACTGTCCGAATTAAGAAACAGACTAAACGACCAATGAGAACAAAGAGGGGAATTGGACTATTCATGTTTGTTTTTTTTACTTCTATTCGTTATTTATCTTCTAATGATAAACACTTTTTTCTACTTTAAAAAAAAAGAACGAAAGAGCGGAGACAAATTATTTGATGGAGGGAAAAACTTAACAACATTAAATTTTTTTCAATTTGACTTTTTGGGCTCGTTGCCGAAACTTTTCTACTGCTCCCTTCTTGGCTAGACCGATAGAGGCTCCGGGATAAACGCAATTACGGCAACTATCAATTTTGATTTCATTGGTTACAGTTGAAACGGTTTGATATTGTTGATTACAACCTAAACAAGTGATAATTATTTGCTGAATTGGTAAGTGAATTCCTTTTTTCATAATTGTCTAATAATTTTAAGAAGCGAGTTGATTTTTTTTATTTATTTTGTTTTCTTCTTCTTCTTCTTCATCAATTTTAATATCATCAAAACAATCTTCTACCAAAGTATCCTTATAACTTTCTTTTAGTTTTTGATAAACTTCTTTTTTTTTATCAGCCGGAAGAAATTGCAAAACTAATTCCATTGTCTTTTTAAAAAACACTTTCATATTTTTATATGTTTCTTCTCCGAGATTTTTTTTGCTTTTCTCCTCTTTCTCTTTTAATTCTTCTTTCATTATTTTCTAATATTTATTATACTTATATTTATAATTATATAATAAATCATGACAGGTTTTTGCCGAAGTTTTATATATGAGTAAGGGTGAGATGATAAAGTTTAAAATTTAAAATATTGTTAAGAGTCATGAAATGAAATTGTAAAAATTGCCAGCGAGAGATTATTAGTGAGGTGGTAGGAGATTTTTGCCTCGAATGTTGGTGAAAAGATTTAGTAGAAAAAACAGAAATTAATCCGGAAACTATTCGTAGTTTTATGGAAAAATATTCTTTTATTGAATTGAATTTTCAAAAAGGAGAATATTGAGACCTCATTCAAATAGAATCCAAGCATAGAGACAGTTTTCTCTCTAATCATTATTTTCCTGTCGGTTTAGTTAAACTTGAAAATTTTGCTCAATATTATCCTCGAACTAAAAGAAACATTAAGAAAAACTTTTTTGGTAGAGAAGCTTATAACGAATGTTCGGCTATTTTAGAAAAATTGTTTCGTTTTGCTCAAAATGAAAACATAAAAAGAATTAGAGGAAATTGAAAGATAGAGATGGATGATAAACCAATACCAACGCCGGCTTCGCTTAAAGTTGACAACATAATTATTGAGAAAAAAACAGTCGCCGAACTAGAAAAGGAGGAGTAAAAATAAATATATGCTGGTCGTAAATGATTGATGAGAAGTCAAAAGAAAACAGATAAATAAGGAAGTGGGGCAAAAATTTCAGCACATTTCTCCTCACCAAACTACTACTCTGAAAAAAATTATTCTGAATAGCGGCGTCGGTCAGGCTGTTAATAATAAACAATTATTAGACAATACAGTTCAGGCTCTTCACCAAATTACGGGACAAAAACCGGTTCTCACTTATGCCAAAAAGTCGATTGCTAATTTCAAATTGCGAGAGGGAATGCCGATTGGTTGCAAACTAACGTTAAGAAAAAAAAGAATGTGAGATTTTCTTTTTGAATTAATTCAAATTGCTTTATCGTCTGATGAAAAAATTACTAACAATCAAGGACTTTCTCAAAAAAAATTTGATAAATGAGGTAATTACAATTTTGGGATAAATAAATTAAGCATTTTTCCGGCTGTGGCCTACGACTTGACTTTTAAAAATCAAGGATTACAAATTACTCTGGTTTTTAGTTCTGCTTCGGCGACCGAAAATACCCAGTTTTTAAATTGTTTAGGATTTCCTTTTACTGTAAATTAAGTTAAGTCTTTGGGAAAATACCAAAAATTAGGAAAAATCTATTGTTTACTACGATACCCACAAAAGAAAAAACCTAAGAAAAAGACGCCAAAAAGCATATAAATGCTGCCTGATAAAGACTTTTAGCACCTTCCCGACTCATTAATGGTCTTTGTGATTGGTTGACGTTTTGCTATGTGTTTGAAGTTAATTCAGGTCGAACGGCAAATGATTTGCTGAATTTACATCAATATCTTCCTTTTTAACCAACTCGTTTCTAATTTTGTCGTTAATATAATTACTTTTTTCTAAGGCTTGGAGAAGGGCTTGACGTGGAGAGATAGTGCCATTAGTGTTAATAGTTAATTTTAATTCCTTTTCTGCTTTTTCTAGTCCGGTGGCCACAGAGTTGACTTGAAAGTTTACTCCGTCATCTTTGATTGGAGAATAATTCGTATCGAAAAAAATTACATTTTTAGCCTGGGGAAGATGTTTTTCTTGTTTTTCGGCTGTATAGTAACCAAAGTCTTCTCGAAAATATAATTTAATTTGTAAACGAGAAAGCGGAGCCAAAGTGGCTAAATAAAGATCGGGGTTTTTAATTACTAAATGCGGATTGGATTGGAAATCCTTAGCGGTAACAATGCACTCTTTATCTTCAGGGTTGTTTACATCCATTTCTAAACAATAGATTTCGTCTTTTTTTTCTTTAATTTCGGCCAGAATTCCCTTACAGTTGAGGGTTAGGTAAGGGGTGGTCTCAACCACTCCAACCAAAGTAGAAAATTTGGTTAACACTGGAACCATTTGGTCGTCAGTAGTCGCAGATTTGTTTTTAACCCTAATTTCGATAGCAAAAGCGGCTACTCCGCTCAATAAAGTAAGTAGAATACGGCGCAAAAAATTTCCAATAGTTAGCTCTAGGGTGGGAGGAAAATATTGGAAGACAAACGAAGAACTATGAGGATTATTTTCACTGATTATTTCTTTAATTTTGAGATTACTTAACGATAACATATATTGATATAAAATTAATTTTAATTATAATGGAAAAAATGGAAGTCATTAATCAAAACGGGGATATAGTAAGTAGTATTTTTCTTAATCCAAATATTTGGCAGGTTCCTCTTTTGCGGCCGATCATTTCCTTGGCCTACCGTAGTTATTTTTCTAATCAACACCAGAATACTCACAAAACTAAAAATAAAAGTGAGGTTAAAAAAACTACTAAAAAGTGGCGTCGCCAGAAAGGAACTGGTATGGCACGACAAGGTCCAAGGAGCAATCCTCACTTTGTTGGTGGAGGCGTGGCTCATGGACCACGAGGCGAAAAAAAGTCCCCTCTTGTTACCAACAAAAAAGTCAAAAAAAAGGCTTTACAATTACTGCTAAGTGAAAAAATACGCCGTAAGGAAATAATTGTTGTTGAAAAGATTATCCTCGAAAATTACAAGACGAAAGAGGCCGAAAAAATACTTGTCAATTTGCTGAACAAAAAAGTTAGTAGTTTAGTTATTTTAGGAAAAAAAGAGGAAAATAAAAAAGAACTGGTTCGGGCTTTTCGTAATTTGCCTTATGCCCAAATTACTGAAAGTCAGAATATTAATGTTTTCCAAGTTCTAACCCCTCGTTATCTTGTTTTCACCCAAAATGCCTGAACTGAAACTGAACAAAGATTAACTATAACTACTATTTCTGGTTAGTTAATTAATTCTTTTATTTCACACTTCCAAATCCAATATTATGTTTCTTAAATCTTTATTTGTAGAGTGGTATTTTTCTTTCCATCCGTTGGAGAATAACTTGCTCTGGTTCATTATTACTATTATTCATAACTTAATTTTTGCTAAATTTGGCGAGAGAAAAAGAAGATTATTTCTTTTCTAAATTAAAATACAATATGTTATTACACTATACAAAATTATTGCCTGTTTATAGCAAATTGTAAATATTGTTGGCAAAATTTAAATGTTAAATAATGTAATTAATAAGGTGAAGAAAATTATGTCTAGTGATTGTTATCTAGGGACAGGTCGATGAAAAGAAGCCACAGCCCGAGTTTATCTGCGGGAGGGAGAAGGCGAAGCCCAAATCAACGGGAAGAAATTGACTGATTATTTTGTAGTTGACCCGTGATTAAAAGAAGATGTTTATCAGCCCCTAAAATTGTTGGGTAAGGAAAAGGATTATAATTTATCAGTGCGAGTCAAAGGGAGTGGTTTTAGCAGTCAAGCCAGAGCCATTAGATTGGCTACCGCCCGGGCCTTACTAAAAGTTTCTCCGGAGTATAAAACAATTCTGAAAAGTTTCTCTTTGTTAACTTGTAATACTAAGTTCATAGAAAGGAACAAAATAGGTTTTAAAAAGTCACGAAAGGGACGACGATGACGCAAACGTTAAATGCGTAAAGTGGTGTTAGCGTGGGAATAAATGTATTTCTAATCACCATTTTGCTGGCAGTTTTAGCCTTTTTTCTCTTTATCTAATTTTCGATATTATGCCAAAGAAAAATTTTTATGAAATTTTGGGAGTAAGCCACCAAGCTACCGAAGCAGAAATTATTGCGACTTACTTGAAATTACGACGAGAATTAATTGCGAGTAATAGCCCTGTGGAAGAATTCCAAAAAATTTACGAAGCCGTTTTGGTTTTGACCCAAATTCGGGAAACTTATGATTTGGCTGACGAACAGGAAGATTTTCATACTGTCGTTCCTGGCAAGACGCTCGACGAATTTCTCAACGAGGACGATACTAAAACCGCCGCCGAAATTCAAGCTGCCAAAATACAAAATGAAAATTTGGAAAAATACAGAAAAAAGAAAGAGCAGTTAAGACAATTTTCTTCGGAAAGTAATAATTGAAAGTGACATTGCGATTATTGTTTGGGAGTTCACGAAAAACTAATTACCTGGTCGGAAGGAGATGAAAAGGACGGGAAATTTTGTCTAGCCTGTTTCATTTACTACATCTGAGGTGCAAAGTTTGGAGAAATCGACAATGCTGGTGGGACGAAAACCCTAGGTTTTAATTTTCATTTTTTTTTTATCCTTAAAGCGATAAACATACTCGAATTGGAATGGAGAGACGAGAAACCTTTTCATCTCCTTTTTTGAAAAAAAATTACTGAGATTACCGATAAATATTGAAAAGAGTTTTTTGATGAAAGGGAGAAAGTTTTTTGGTTTTTTACCCGCAGAGTTAATTGCTACTGGGATGGGGAAACAAAAGTCAAATGATTGGACTATAAGCGAGATTACGAAAAAATGAAGCGGGTAGGGTTGATTACTCGCGAGTGGCCTGAGAAAGAATGAAAATATTGGCGCTGATGTGATCATTGTCTAAAACCGTGCGAAAAACTAATTATTTATCCGGATTATCCAGACGGAAGAGGTAAAGGTAAAATCTGTTTTATCTGTTTGGCTCTTTTTTTGGGTATGGTTCGCGGAAGAAAAAATTACCAACGGGGGGATAAAGAAGATATTCATATTGTTAGAGTAATTAAGAGTGTTGAAGAATATTGAGAAACTGCTCCTCCATTCAACCAAATTTTTTATGAGGGGATAGAAAAGGAAGTTGATCGATGATATATCGATGATATTCCAATTAAGTAAGGAAGAAGAAAAGGTTTCGGGTAGGCCGAGACCAAAATTCAAAAATTTATTAACTCAATAATTTCTTAATCATTTTTTCGTAAAATTCTAATTTTTCTTTTTCTTGGTCCACTAACCAAGCCGGAGCCTTTTCAATAAAGTTTTTGTTAGCCAGTAATTTTTGGCTTCTTTGCTGCTCGGTTTGGTAAAATGCGATTTTTTTTTCGTTTTCGGTGCGATTTTTAGGAATAGGAAATTTCTCTACAATTTTCAACACTCCAAAGGGATGTATATCAATGAGCGAGAAAGCCGCAATTTTTTCCGTGGGGCTAACTAATTGAATGTGGCTTTTGGTTAAGGGAAAAAGAAACTGGTTAAAATCTAGTTGGGAGCAATATTTAGTTTGCCATTCCGGCATTAATTCAAAATATAGAATTTTTTCCTCACGCTTATGACAAGCCCGAATTTTTTCCATTAGTAAGAGAAGACAGTCTACTAATCATAAGTCATGGTTTTTTGTTTCGTTAACGGTTTCAATTTCCGCTGATAGCAGCTTTTTCTGAGTAATTTTTTGATAAATATACTCCGTGAGAAAAGGAATAGCAGGATGAAGTAATAAAAGTAATTGTTGATAAACAAAAAGCAGCGTATTTTTGGTGTTTTTCCCTCAGGAAGATATTTTTACTAATTCTAAGTAATCATTACTTAATTTTTCCCGGGTAAATTTGATAAGTTGAGTAATTATTTTCCCGATTTCGTATTTATTTTCTCCCGTCAAAAACAGGTAATTTTTTTGACAAAGAGCTAATTCCTTTAAAATTCAATTGTTAAGTAAATTGCTTTTTTTAAAGTCTAAATCCTTTTTTTTAATTATTCTTAGTTCCTCGGCTGGGATTTTTTGAGTCAGTAAATTAGCAATACTCCAAAGTTTTTGGCAGAAACGTCAACTACCAATAATTTTACTTTCTTCATAAATTAAATCCGAACCTCAAACATTATTTTCGAGCAAAAATAGCCGTAAGCTATCGCAACCATATTTCGTAATAATTTCTTCTGGTTCCACACCATTACCGAGCGATTTAGACATTTTTCTTCCCTGACTATCACGAATTAAGCCGTGTAATAATACTTGTTGGAAGGGCACCCGACCAGTAAAATAAGTTCCCAACAATATCATTTTTAATACTCAAAAAAAAATGATATCATAACCCGTAATCAGAGTGGTTATTGGATAGAATTTTGTCAGCATGGAAGGAAATTGGTCATTTTCTTGGGCGAGGGCAATCAACGGTCATAAACCGCTGGAAAATCAGGTGTCTAAAACATCTTTTTCGGGTTCTCATTCTCACAAAAAACATTTGTGTTCCAGGCAAATAAGGTTTGGATTTCTTTTATATTTCTCTACGCAACCGCATTTGTCTAATTCTTTACCAACATAAATTTCTCCCGTTTTTTTGTGATACCAGGCCGGTATACGATGGCCTCATCATAATTGGCGGGAAAGGCATCATTCTCGGGCTCTAATTTTCCAATTTTCTAGGGTTTGACGAAAAGACGGCGGAAAAAAACTAATTTTCTCCAAGCGATTGGGCTGCTTTTGCTCGATTTTTTTGATTAAATTTGGTAAGTCGAGGAACCATTGCTGGGAAAGCAAAGGTTCGACCACGGCTCCGGACTTGGTAGAATAAGCCAGACTGGTTACGTAATTTTCCACTTTTTGACAAATCCCTTTTTTTTCTAACTCTTGAACCAGCAATTCCCGAATCTCATTTATTTTTTGCCCTTTTCATTCGCCGGCTAATTCATTTAATATTCCTTTTTCGTCACAACAACTAACTACGGAAAGTTGGTGTTTTTGGCCTAACTCGTAATCCGTAAAATCATGTCCGGGCGTGCATTTTAAAACTCCGGTGCCAAAAGTAATTTCTACTTTTTCCTCGGCCAAAATTGGAATAATTTTTTTTGTAACGGGGTGTTGGATTTGTTGACCGAGATATTTTTGGTATCTTTGGTCCCGAGGATTAACTAACAAAGACATGTCGGCAAAAATGGTTTCAGGTCGACTAGTGGCAACTAATAGATAATCATTACTGTTTACTAGTGGATATTTCAAGTAGTATAATTTGCTTTGGGTCGGACGATGTTCGACTTCAATATCTGAAATCACGCTTTGTAATTGTGGGTCTCAGTTTACTAATTTTTTTCCCCGCAAAATTAAACCATCCTGGTAAAGTTTAATAAACGCTTCCTTAACTTGGTTTTGAATAGCCGGGTCCAAAGTGAAACTGGCTTTATCATAATCAAGCAACAAACCTAATTTTTGCCATTGGTAAGTAAAAATTTTTCGGCTTTGCGGATACCAAGTTTGCAGAGTGTAGGCTCTTTTTTTATCATCGGTGTTGAGTTTGACTAGTTTTAATTTTTCAATTTTGCTTTGAGTAGCAATGCCCGCATGGTCAATCCCCGCAATCCATTTAATCGGTTTTTTTTGTAAGTAAGAAAAACGCACTAGAAAATCTTGGAGCACAGAATTTAGAGCATGCCCCAAATGTAAATTACCAGTAATGTTGGGTGGTGGCAAAAGTAAAGTTTTTGTTGTTTTCGTTTGACTAATTATTTGCTGCCAGTAGTTGTAAATTTCATTTTGTTCAGTAGTGGAAAAATCGTAGTGGGGAGAAAACATAGCGGTTTAATTGCAAGTGGCGATATTAGTAAAGATTATAAAATGGCTGAGAAGAAGTTAAGAAGATATTATGAATAGGCGTAAAGTAAAGGGCGTAAAGATTCTATTTTCTCTTCCTCATTCTCCTAATTTTCCTAATTAATTTTTCTGATTGCCAAATTTTCTAACTGGCGTAAAGAACTGGTACTAGATGGTAGTTATGTGACCATTAAATTAAATACTTTTAACAATCAGTTAAAATTGGTTAAACAAAATTAAGCAAAAAAAAAAAAAAAAACAAATAAGGAAAAAAATGATGAGAGACCAGACAAATACAACAGAGAAAACCCGAGTCAGTTTATTTTATCTCTTGAAAAAATTCCCTTTACTTTCTTCAATTCATTATGGCTTTGCTTTATTCAGTGCTTATGGTTCGACCCAGTTAATATTTGGTTATTTAGGAGACGCTTTAAAAAAAGGAGGAGTAAAAACTCTAAAAAATAATGCGAGTAGTTTTTTGCTTCGTTTACTCGTTTACGGAGTAACTGTTTATTTGCACGTTGCGATTGGTATTTGGCTCGAAGAACTTTATACTTCTCATTTACGAAAAAAATTAACTAGATTATTTTTGTCCGCCGACTTCAATCAAGCCCAAAAAGAAGGATTTATTCTATCGCGTTTTGATAGTGATACGACCACGATTGGAACGTTGGCTGTGCGAATTTTCAACCGCAGTTTTTATTCAGTTTGTTCCATTATCTTACTACTCTGGGGATTTAGCAGGAAAACGAAGGAAAAATGGGTAATACCTTGATGTTTGGCGGCCTTGGTGATTTTGGCTGTTCTGGTTCCGGCCTTGTATTTTATTTCTTACCGCTACAAACTAAAAAGGGATAGAAAAGTTGACCGGGAAAATAAGCGATTTAAAGAATTAAGAGACAATTTAGAATATATTAAAACTGTCGGAGCCGAAGACCAAGAAAATCAATGAAGTCAACGACAATTTGCTAATAACTTACGGAAAAACTATAAATTTGTGCTTACTAAAAGTGTTTATGCTACTATCCCTAGTTATATTTTAGTTCGTTTTATCCCTTTTCTTTTTTTAGTCATTGGTTTCATTGGCGGACAAGCAAGCGGAGCCGTTTTATACGCTAAATTAGCCAGCATTTTTGGGGACTGTAAAACCATTTTCGAAATGTTTTGAGCTTATGGGGGCTACGAGAGTTTTAGTTCCAGCCGGAAAAGATTAAATGAGTCTTTGGCTAGTTTGGAGAAATACCGAACTTTCGTTTCTTCTACCGACCACTTGCCAGCCAACGGAAATAATATTATTTTTCAGCAAGTTCATTTTACTTACCCCCGAACCAAGAAAAAAATCCTAGATAATTTTTCTTTCAATTTTCAAAAGGGAAGGAAATATTTAATTACTGGACCGAACGGAATAGGGAAAAGCACTTTATTTAGGTTAATTGTTAAACTTTACACGCCCCAGCAAGGAATTATTAAATTAGATGATACAGAATTAGAAAAAATTGATAACTCGACTTGACGGGGGAAAATCGTCTATTTGGCTAATCATCCTTATTTTTTTAATACTAGTTTAGGTAATAATATAGTTTACCCCGAGACTTATCAGGAGAACCTTCATCGAGAAAAATTAGAAGAAACAGCCCAAAAATTAGGGATTAGGGAGTTTATTGACCACTTACCTTATCGTTGAGAAACTATTATTACCGAAAAAGGACAGAATCTTTCGGCTGGACAAAAACAATTAGTTAGTTTAATGCGAGCCCTGGTTAGAGATTATGAAATTTACCTTTTTGACGAATTTTTGAGTAATGTTAACCCCAACCTTAAAAAAAATATCCAAAAAATTCTCTTTTCTGAATTAAAAAACAAGACAGTTATAGTTATCAGCCACGAGAAAGAAAGATGGGATTGTGAAGAAGAAATATACGAGTTTACCTCACAAAAATTAGTTAAGGTAAAAAATAAGGGAATAAAAATAGTTTAAAAAAATGTCGTTAAAAAGATGAAATAATTATGTTATCATGGAGTATTAATAAACAACTGCTTAAACCAAACGATAACAATATAATATAACAATGGTTCAGAAATTTAATGCTTATGCAATTCGAGTAGGCACTAACCAAGAGCGAACTTGGAACAACTATTATTTTTCCACTAGCAAAAAAGAACAGGCGGAGTGAATAAAAAAGGATAAATTAATTCGCGACTACTTCTCCCAAATCTTACCCGATATTTCCCAGTTAAGAATAGAAGGCGACCAAAACAATATTTTTCTGGAAATTTTTCTTCCGGAAATTGACCTAATGATAGGGGAAAACAAAGAAAAAATAGAAGAAATTGTGCATGAGGTTAAATCGCTGCTTGATAACAGAAAAATTAAACTCCGTATCAATCTACGAGAAGTAAAAAATGTTTATACTTATGCCCAAACCATTGCTAATCTAATCGCTAGCCAGGTGAAAAAACAAACGTCGGTCATGCTAGTTCTCCGCAGCATGGTGAAAAAAATAATTTTGGAGCAAAAAAGAGGTAGGGAAACAAAAGTAAAAGGAGGAGAGGTCATAATTAAGGGCATTCTCGACAAGTCGGGCATTGCCCAAACCAAAAAAAGAAGTTGAGGAAATTTCCCTTTTAGCACTATTGATAGCAACATTGAACTCGGTCGGAAAGAGGTTATCACCAGTCGGGGGAAAATTGGTATTAAAGTGGCTCTTTACAAAGGAAAATTTTGACGAAAAAAGCAACGGCCAACTGTTACTCAAACGATTTAATTTTAACATTATGGTTGTTGAAAGAACTCTGGCTATCATCAAACCCGACATAACACAAAAAAATTTGATTGGTGAGATTATTAGCATTTGGGAAAAAAGGGGATTGCGACTGGTAGAAATGAAAATGACCCGCTTGTCTCAACACCAAGCCACACTTTTTTACGCGGAGCACCGCGAAAAAGTTTTTTTTTATGAGTTGGTAGATTTTATGTGTAGTGCTCCGGTAGTAATTGTTTGTTTGGAAGGAGAAAATGCCATCCAACTTAACCGAGAAATTATGGGGGCGACTAATCCGGCTCTGGCTCAAAAAGACACGATTAGGAAAATTTTCGGAACGAGCGTTACGGCTAATGCCGTTCATGGCTCTGATAGTCTCCAAGCAACCCAACGCGAAATAAATTTTTTTTTCGCAACTACCAAAAAATATTCCGAAGAAAAGGATAAAATTAAAACAAAACTAAAATGTTTGAAGAAAAAACTTACAAAATAGAGGATTTTAAAAACTGATTGAACGAAGATGAAATTCGGAAGAAAACTGTCAGTCAGGAGGATTGAGATTTTACACTCGGAATTTTAGAAAATCCTTTCTGGCTAGAAGGAAAAACTTTGTCTGAATTATTAAAAAAGTTAGAACACGAAATAGGACAACTTAACGGAGGGATTTTTCCTGAAAAAAACCAGATTAAACTTTTTTCTGCCTGGTTGAAGGAAATGAGTAAAGAACAAGTGGCCGAAACGAAAAGGGCAATTACTCGGTCGAACCAAGAAGAGCGAATAGAAGGGAAAAGAAAAGCACAAGAAGAGGTGTGAAAATTAACAAGAGAAGGAAATTCAACAACTAACGAAGGGGAAAATTCCGAGCCAACTCTTCTTACTTCTGGTCTGCCAACCAGAGAAGAAAAGAATTACGAAAATTCACTCCAAACACCAAACAGGCCTAAGCCAAAAGCCAATAATAAGCGTAAGTATCATTTTTTTACACTTTTTGCTTTTTTGGCAATTGCTTTTGCTTGTGTGGCTGGATTTTTCTTTCTATATAAAGGAGATAATAACCAAAAAAAAAAAAAAAACGATATCGAATTAACTTATTTCGGCAACGACCAATATTCTTCCGATGAGGAGATAGAAACAGTGAGACCTAATCGTTTATATAAAGACAGCAGTAAAAAAAGAAAAAAACACGCATTTGTTTAAATTGGAGGTCGCAAACAAAATTAGTCTCCAAAATCGAATTTTTCTTCTTGGCTTAATATTC
>CAJVQA010001450.1:0-25546 GCA_910591915.1 Cetraspora pellucida | reverse complement strand
TATGTAATTTAAAAGCAAGCTTTTTTTTGTAAAAACTTCAATTGAATTTCAATAAAGTTAAAGGCATGGCCTCACTGCTAATATTTAAAAAAAAAAAAATTAGTTATTATAAAATACACTTATGCTTTAGATTTATACTAGTTTTTAGTTCTTAGTAATAATATAACAATTATAACAATTATTATATATTATATTATTATTTTTAATACATTATATTTTATAAAATAAATTAAGAAGCTCTCTAATAATATTAAATCTAATAACTGTTATTTTAAACTATACATTTGAATTATATATGCTGTTAGAGAAATTTTGGGTTCACAGAACACAAGATTAAGGAGAATGTAACAGATTGTTGCTTAAAAATACCAAAAATTGTGAAATGTTACATTACTAAAGAAGTATGCTTCTTTATAGCAAGAATGCCTCTGAAACAAGCCAACTATTGCATATTGATTATATTTTAAAAAACTTGGAAGCCAAGCTGCCCAACTAAAACAATGCTGTAATAATGCAGAATCAGTAACTATAGCTATTTGTTGAAGTAAATCTGTTAGATTAAGTTAATTGTTTGTATTATAGAAAGCTATTTAAGATTCTAATTATAATAATAGATCTAAAACCGTTAAGTTCAGTATAAAAATATTTGATCTTAGGCCCTGTGTTATATCTTTTTGTAAGGTGTTATTCTTGTATATAAATGCATCTTTTTTTAGAAAGTTTGCTCATAGAATAGTAGTCATTAGTAATAGCTATAATATTAACCAAAACTGTTTTAGTAATAAACTAAAACCTTGCACTTATGTTTTAGTATTGCCAAATTATTCCTATTTTGCTCTTAACAATACTATAATATTAAAGTTTAAATCCAAATTTATTATATATTAATTGAATATTTTTTCTTATTAATTTATAAATTTATAAATAATTAAATTATAAATAATATTTAATTATATAGTTTTTAATTTATAATTTTTTTTTATTATACAAACTATATTTTGTTAATTAATAAAAGTTTTTTATATTATTTATATATAAGATAATTTTTTTAAAATTTAAAAAAATTTTTATTAAAATAATTTATAAATAAATATTTATAAATACAAAAAATATAATAATTTTTTATATAAAATAAACTTATATAATAAGTTTATAAAATTAATAATTAAAGTATAATAATTTAATAAAGTGAATAAAGTTATTTTTTTAAATGATAAGTTGAGTATTCAAATTTTATTAACAATTAAAATTTAAATAATTATTTATATAATACTTACATTATATTATAATTAGGTTAAAATATTTGTAATAATGATTATACTAGCATAATTGGTAGCTTATAGATTATATATGTAACTAGTTATATAGAGAAGTATAAACTAGTATTTACAAACTCTAAATAAGTTCTTGTAGCTATATAAATCTGTTGAAATTAGAAAACAAAAAGCCTATTGGAAAAGATCCAATTAGAAAGTTAATATAAATATTTAAAAGCACTACTATCTAGTCTAACTATTAGAATAAATACTATAATATTAGAATATTGTGATTGATCATATAAAAAATACATAAAATGCAATAAGTTACATTTGTAATTAAGAACAGTATTTTGGATGCAGAGGTAGAGATGAAAGGATGTAAGAATAAATTATACATCTTTAAAGATATTATATAAATTATAGTAAATAATACTAAATAGTTTTAAAGTAATAATAAGTGTAAAGTTGCATTTGTAAGTAATAAATTCAGTAATATAAATAAAGACTGAAATGGTTTTTAAGAGTAAGAGTACTCTTCTTACTTTATTAAATTGTAAGTCTCAAATACCTTATATTACCTTTAATAAATACTAATAATATTATTATTATCAATCTTGTAAATCTCTATAATATACTGTTCATTTTAGTTCTTGTTCAAATGACTTATCTATTTGTATTCATTAATCTAAAGTAACTGAAAGCTTTAATCATCTAATAGCCAAATCTAACATTCTTTTTTAAAAAAATTAATTGTATGTTATATGAGATTTTGAATTGTAGAATGACTGAGTTGCAATCTTTTAAACTCAACAATACTAATGTCAAAGTATTCAAATAGACAAGAATCTCTAAGTATAGAGTACTACCAACTAGGTTACTAAAATTGTCAGAAAAAAAGATATAAAGCTAACCTGATATATCAAGAAACAAATTATATTCTTATTAGTCTATCTGAATTAAAAATCTTAAAAACAAACAAAAGTATGCTAAAGTAATAAAAATATGCTATAAAGTAATTACTAGAATTTAAGTAAACTTTACAAGAGCATAAAAGTTTAATAGCTAGTCTTAATAACAAATATTAGTAATAATAATATCCTGATCTGTTGAGAATTAGTGGAAACTTCATTTCCACTTATTTACATATGGTTAGGGTATTATTAATTAATTCTTCTGTAATCTTGATATAGTGATTGGAGGATTAGTCTTATTATAGTAATACTAAGTTAGCTATAAAAATAGGTACTAATACTTTGAGAAGTTTATCTTAAAAATAAAATAGTTTTAAGATTAAAATAATAATCTGATCATAACTTAGTAATATTAATACAAGTTGCAGATTTAGAAAGTTTAAAATAGAACATTAAGCAAAAGTGTTAAATATAGCAATTAATAAAAAACTTTTAAGTAGACTTTTTAAATAAATAATATAAAAATGTTATATATATAGCTAATTATATACTTTTAGTATACTAGTTTATAAAATTATGTTATCAAAAAAGATATTAATAAAAATCAAAAGATCAAAAAGACTACTTTATAAAAAATATAAATAAAAATAAAAATTAATAATTAATATATTTTAAATAAGGATTTTATAATTTATTACCTATGTGATCTATTGCCACTTATAAAATTATGTGTAACATTAAATTAAAATAATAATACAAATGTAGTAATTTAAGATTAGAGTTACTATTAGACTAGAATTAGACATAATTTTAGGAAGAGAGCTTTGAATCTAAAATTTTGTAAAAAATTTTTTTAATTAGAATGTAATATATAGTTTTATATACAAAATCTTGAGTTACAGATAATTATTCAAAAAAGACAATGTTTTGCTTCAATTATATATTACACCTGATCTTGCATTTTAATTGGTCAATTAAGAGTAGTGATACATCACTATTGTGATAAATTACAATATCCTTTAAATAATATAAATATAAAATATGTATTAAAAAATTTATTATATATATAAATATAATATAAATAAAAGTTTTAAATTTTTAAAAAATTTTATAATTATTAACTTATTTATATATAAGTATTATTAATTTTATTATATAAAAAATATGACAACTTAATAAAATAGAATAAATCTTATTAATAACAAAATATTTAAATTTTTATCTGTTTTATAATAATTATTTCAAATAATTAGATTAAAAAATCTGTAATAATAATTATATAAGCATAACTAAAAAGTTATGAAGCATTTTTATAACAGATAAATGCAAACTAATATCAGACAATACAAACTCAAAATAACTGTATAAATCTATTAAAATTAGTAAACAAAAAGCCTATTAAAAAAATCTAAGCAGAGAGATAATAGAGATTTTTGATAAACTACTATAAAGTCTAGAAATATAAAACAGATACCAATATGAAGAAGTTGAACAAACAAAACCTTTAAATAATAATATTATTAACCAAACTGCTAGAATTCTAACTAAGAAAACTGGAAAAAAAATATTAAACCAATTTGATATACTAATAGATAGATTATAGTTTTATACAAGTTATTTAAATTAAGAGTTTAGAAACAAAAGCAAAAGTATATTAATGTACTAAAAATGTAATGTAAAGTAGTACTAATGTTTAAATAAAATCTGTAAAAACATAACTCTGTTAAGATTTGTAGAGTAAATAAGTAAATTAATGAAAAAACTCTTTGTATCTTACTGCCAGATAACAAAATTTGTTAAAGCTTAGGTATCAGTACAAAAAAAAATAAGTTAAACTTAGATAGTTCTTAATATAAGACAGCATAAAGTCACTTACCTTAGTATGAAATAGTTAAAGTTATATGGATACTGATTAGATAAGTCAAAGAATTTAAATAAGACACTCATAACTAAGGTTAATTATAACAGATAATAAATAACTTTTAGGCAGAGCCCTTAAATAAACAATAGTTAAAGTTGTATATATAATTAGTTATACTTTTATAAATTATATATATACTTAAAATATTATAACTAATAAAAATTGTTAGTTTGATTAAGTAATTAACTACCTATTTAAAAAAAATTTATTATATAAAATTACTAATTTTTTATATAGTATACTAATTTAAATTGTTAATTTTCTTTTTATATAATTTTTTTTTATATGATAATTATAGTTGAATTTTATAAGTTTATATACTAAGATTATACCAAAATGCTTGTATAGTAGTACAAAAAATACTTAATTGTGATTGGTTAATTTATAAATATATTAAACTATTTTAATTGTTTATTTTTTTTAAAAAGAAATTAACCAACTTTGAAACTTTTTAAACAATATGTAATTATGTAACTCTTTTTGATGATTCTTTGCACTAATTTTTTCATATATACTGATCTATAAAAATTATATAATTAGTATGTTTATATATACAAAACTTCACTATATAGCATCTGGATTTAAGAATTTTAAATTGCTTGTAGCCAATATAAAAAAAAGTTAAAAAAAACAGCTTTTTGTAGATTTGGCTCTTTAGTAAAAGTTTATAGAGTTATTGAAAAAGTAACTTTGACTACAACTAAAGAAGTTTTTTCAAGCTATATTTGAGCAACAGCAAAGATGAAAGTCTGGTTAGATATACTATTCTATATAATATAAACTTTTATACTCATTACAATTAATATTTTAAAAAATTTTCTTTCTATTTTTTTTTAAAAAATTTTTATTGAAAAGTAGAAAATCTAACTTATTTTTATTGAAATTAGTATTGTTAATTCTTTCAAATTAAAATTGTTTATTGGGTGTAGTGACTTAGTGAAGTGGATAAGTTGTTATACCTTCAAGTAGTAGCTTGTAAGTTCATAACTCACCAATAGCAAAATTTGGATAATCACCTATATAATATATAGATGGTATTATGGTGACAGAATTCTGTCGATTAGTTAGGATAGGATACCTGTATCTATAGTTACACTAGCATAACTGGCAGGTCTGAAACATCTGTATAACCTTAGTTATACAGAGAAATGCAAACTAATACTAGGCAGTACAAATCTAAAATAAGTTTTTGGGTTATGTAAATCTATAGAACTAGAAAGCCAGAACTTATTTGAAAATTTTGAACAGAAAGGTAATACAGAACTTTGACAGTACTACTATAAAGACTAGACCTAGAAAATAGATACCAATGTGAAAAAATTAGATAGGCAAGAACTTCAGATAAGAAGTATTACCAACCAGACTGCCAGATTTTGAACCAGAAAAAAAGGATATTGAGTCAGCCTTAATATATTAAAGACAGGTCACAGTTCTTCCAAGCTATCTGGATTAAAAGTTTGAGGTCAAAGCAGCAATATACTAAAAGTATTAGGGATATGCTGTGAAATTAGTACTAGGGTCTGAATGAACTCTGTAAAGGTATCCTATATTAGTGTTCTAAAAGTGGCTAGATAGTTAACAACAGAGACCCTCTATGCCTTACTAACAAATAACATACTCTAAAATATATAATGGTCTAGGAACTAGTACAAAAAAAATAGATACTATACTGCTCAGACAGTATACCAGTTAGGTATATATAGAGGTAAGTTGGGATTCCAATATGACAGAGTGAATGATCAGAGAGTTTAAATAGATAATCTTCTAGTAAGTTATAAATATAGCATTTAGTATAGAACCTTAGGATGAACTACTTAAATAAGCAATCAAAAGTTGTATATATGACTAGTTGTACTCTTATCTTTATAAAAATAGATGTAATAGCTAATCTAATAATAGTCAATAAAGTATTACTACAAGTATGGCTTTTAACAAAAAAAAAATTGTTTATTAGTTTTATTTTGAAAGGGGCTGTATTATAAATAAAACATAAGTATATATGTCTTAGAATAAGACAAGATTGAAAATTTTCAGCAAAAAATAAAAAGATTAGTTTAAAATGAATAAGTATTAAAATATAAGATCTGGTAAAAATTCTCTGTTAATTCAGTTTTGGTTGAATTGTTTTTCTTAGAATATAAGCTTTAGTATTAAATATGTTAATTAGATAGAATTAAAATAGAGATTACTATATTTAGTAATATATAGTTTTTAGTAAGCTGATACAGTCTTTATAATTAGTAACTATTTGTCTAATATTTTTTCTTGATATTTGTTGTTTTTATGTTTCTCTTCTATATATATATATTTTTGTATATTTCTCTTTAACAAGAAGTTTTTTTATATTTTTTTTATCTTTTTACAAATATATAATATCAGATTGGTGCTGTTCGATTGTAGGATAGCAGACAAACAAGCTTGATTCAAACTTTAGCAGATCTGATATGACAGGTTACTTGTAGATGTCAATTGGGTTAACTATGTAATGATAACACAATAAGTTAGATATAGTTATATTTGTATATTGTCTATACTAAGCATTTATAAATAAACATCTAACTGGTTGATCATCATTACTGCCAAAGATAAAAAAAACCAATATGTAATCAGAAATTAATTTAATATTTTTTTAAATATATTCTATAAATCTTCAAATATTAAATATATTTATTTAATTGTAAGTTAATATGTAAAATTTTGTATAATTATATTTTAATTTAAATATATCAAGTTGATGCATCAAAAATAATGAAATGAGCCATATATATATTATGTAACTAATAATAATTTTGAATATATCAATTAGTAATATATGTCACAAAGATGATATATCTAATTTTTTTAATGCTTATACTAAAAAATCTAATATGATAGTTATTACTATAACTGTATATTATTAATAAATTATAAAATAAAACTTAAGATAAAACAGAATACTATAATATAACATAAAACTAATTATATTAAATGTAGATAAAATGACAAGTCAGTTACTTCACAATCCAATTTCTTATATAATCTATAATTTGCTTAGTCAGAAAGAGATATTTAGATTTAGTTGATAGTTTAATTTTTATAACTAAATATTTCTTATTTACTTGTCTTAAGTTTCCCTTTCTTAAACTTTCTACTAACTTTATTCTCAATTATTTCACTACTTCAGGTAATTAAACAATATGTATAAACTCAACTATCTTCAGTTCTTTAGAATAATAAAACAATATAATCATGACTGATCCTGGTACTTTAAAATACAACAGTCGAACAAGAAGTAACAATACCTTGGTAGAGAACAGATAATTACAAGAATTGAGTTTTTATAATCAGGGATTTAGCAATTAGTTGATGTAGCAAAGGAGACGTTTTTGTATTTATTATTATATAAGAAGGCAAGATATTATTTTAATAAGGTGAAGTTCAAGGTTTTCCCTAGGGTCCTTTATGGTCTTTATCTTATAATTCTTTATTTACATTTGATATTCTATGTCTGATACGTCTGCTACTTTTACTACTTCGTTCCCAATTCCTACTTACCCGACATGGCCTTCGTGACCTACGTAGCCGTAGAAGTACCCTAGCCATGGCGAAAACGAAGTGTTGGGTCATGTGATTTCCGACGCTCTAAATGATCATCCACCAATCAGAATCCAGTATCTGGTGTAACGTGAAATTTTACGAAAACAATAAAATTTTTTCAAAAATTGCAAATAGCTTAAAATTTTGCTTATTAAATCACCTTCTGCGCTCTAATTAAAAAAATTTCTTGCAAAATTTTACTATATGATATGATTTCCTAACCCTAAAAATATGGTTTTTTTCCTTTTAATTATATGTTGTCTTCGATTGTTTTGAATTTTAGATATCAGACCGGATGCTTCGGAAGTCACATGTTCCGACACCTCGTTTTCGCCATGGCTAGCACTAGGGTACTATCGATATATCAAATGATTGACACACCCAAATTTTATAAGTAAAACTTGCTTTTTAGGCTTAGTTAACAACAAAGAAGTTGCCAGCTTAATTTCTAGGTATCATTTTTGCAAATTCTCTAGTATTTGAAGGTTCTTCCAATGAAATTTCAAAGGTGATTAAAAATCAAACCCAAAAGAATCCTGATCACGAAGTTGGCCAATTTTTTTACGATTGTTACTATTTGTTTATAAGTGATATATGCTGTTTACCCAAAAATACCCCCAAAAGATAACGGTAATGTTTATTGTTACTTATTTTGGGTATTTTGGAGTAAAAATCGTAAAAAAATTGTCCAACTTCGTGGTCAAGATTCTTTTTTAACCACTCTTGAAATTTCATAGAAAGTACTTCAAATGCTAACTTTTTTATTGTTAAATAAGCCTAAAAAGCAAATTTTACTTAAAATTTACTTATAAAATTTGGGTGCGTCGACCACTTGATTTACTATTAAAAAATTTACTGCGTGACATATCGACTGACTGTTAAGTTGCTTATCATCTGTTCATCAGTTCAATCTGTTCATACCTGTGATTCGCCAATGGACCAATTAACTTCGTCTGAACTCTATATACTTGGAGAAAATTATTATAAGGGTATAGGAGTCGAGAAGGACGGAAAAAAGGCGTTCGAATATTACCAGAAAGCTGCAGACATGGGCAATGCTTATGGAACATTCATGGTTGGTTACTGTTATCACTACGGACTCGGTGTCGAGAGGGATGATCACAAGGCATTCGAATATGATCAAAAATCTGCGGATTGGGGTCTTTCTGGAGGATATTTCAATCTTGGTTACAGTTATCAGCACGGAATCGGTGTCGAGAAGGATGTACATAAAGCATTCTGGTACTTTAACAAATCCGCTGAGATGGGTAGTGCTGATGGAGCACGTAATGTTGGTGTCTGTTATTTCACCGGATTCGGTGTCGAGAAGGATGAACATAAAGCATTCGGATGGTATAAAAAAGCCGCTGATATGGGTAATGTTGATGGAACACTTAATGTTGGTGTCTGTTATAGCAACGGATTCGGATGAAAGTAAAGCATTCAGGTGGTATAACAAAGCCGCTGATCTGGGCAATGCTTATGGAGCATCTAACGTTGGGGATTGTTATTATTATGGGATAGGAACTAAGGTAAATAAACGAAAGGCTTTCGAATATTATTTAAAATCCGCTAAATTAAATGACGAATATGGAATAAAAAAGTTTAAAGAAAATTTCAACTTAACTTGGATTCCGTATGAAGAACTTGATCTTATTAGATTAATTGGACAGGGTGGATATGGAGCAGTATCTTTGGCTAAATGGAAAAATACGTTGGTTGCAATTAACTCGATTTATGATTCTAATAAAAACTATACCGAATTCTTAAAAGAGTTGATAACCTTCTGTGATATTGATAATGAAAATCCATCATTTTTAAAATGTTATGGTTTATCTCAAGAGAATTTTGGAAATGAAGAATGTATTATCGTATTGGAATATGCAGAAATGTGTTCTTTAAGTAAAAATCTTCATAACATCTCAAAAATGAAATGGGAAAATAAATTAAACATATTACGCTGTATCATTTTTGATCTAGAAACAATTCATTTAAAGGATATTGTTCATAGAGATTTACATAGTGGAAACATATTATTGAACGATATTGATAGTGCATATATTACGGATTTAGGTTGTCTACTTCATGCTATAATTTACAAAATAATGAGATAAATGGTGTACTACCTTATATATCTCCAGAAGTTTTATTGGGTAAAGAGTTTACACAAGCATCAGATATTTATAGTCTTGGAATTATTATGTCTGAAATCTCTACTGGTCAAAGACCTTTTGATGGTCATAATTTTGATACCAACCTTGCGGTAAAGATCTGTAATGGAGAAAGACCAGAAGTTTCATCAGGAACTTCTGATTATTACATAAAATTAGCCAAACGATGCATGGATGTTGATCCGATGAAACGACCAACCATTAGTGAAATCAACTCAATCATCAAGGAGTGGATTAATGATGAAGATGATATCAAAAAACAATTTATGATTGCCAATGGAGTAAAATTAAATCCAAAACCAAAGCTTCATCCTGATCATATGTACACTAGCAAAATCATAAATACTAAAGAAATTATAACAGTATCCACAGGTATGTATTTTAATAATTTTTTATTGCGAAGTGTTTGTATTGAATTTATTATTTTTATTTTATATTTAGATAGTGGATTAAAAAATTTAAAAATCTGATCTAATAAACAAAAAATAAGTTTGTATAGTAGAATTAAAAAATTGAATATATGTACAAATTAAACAACTAAGATTTTAAGTTTATTAATAAGTTTATATAATAAAGAGTATTGTGATTAAGATTACAATGCAATTTCCAAATTTTTTTTCGATTATTTTGTCTAGATTGTTTATTTTCGATTTATACAGTCGTCTAATTATTTCAGGTATAACTCATTCCATTTATCGTAATGATGGTATTTTTTTCTTTGAATAAAAATCTTGATGTATTTTTTATTTAGATAATTGATATATGCAATACAACTAATTTTAATTTATTAACATTTAAATTAAATATCAATAATATTTTTTATTATGATTTTATTACAAATACAAATAGAAAATTTTGAGTATCGTTTAGTTGATTATTCAGAACTCAACGCGTGAAGGCAGATACTCATAAGTTTTGGTCCTCCTCAGTTATTCACAAAAGTGAACGAGTGAATCATCGAACTCTTGAGGTTAAAAAAAGGTGGTTTGTTTTGAATCTATTGTTATGAAAGGGAAGAGAAAGGGAAATGCAGTGCATTAATGACGGCTCGAAAGCAGATGAGTGCATACCATGATATAACTGGCCTGGCCTCAGAGTGTATTATTGTTTTATTTTTATTTTAATGATCTATTCAGGCAATAAACACATAGCGACTACTGCATTTCTGGTTAATAGTGGGATGAAAGGGAATAAAAATAATTGAAACAAATATAAAATGATACTCATTCTATGAAAGAGAAGGTTCTAGGAAGGCTTGGAGTAATGATAACTCTGTAACAACTAGTGAACTGAGCAACTTTTGCTCTGAGGCTATTTACTTTTAAATATTAATATCATTAAATATAAAAATAAGGTATGTGAAACAAAGATTTATTACAGAGGATGGTGATCCTAGTGCAGTGGTTGGGTTGTCATCCTCCAAGTGGCAGGTCTAAGGTTCAAATCCCACCTATGATGAAATTTGGAAATTATATTTGTGTTATGGTAACTGTCTCTTGTTGATCAGTTGGCCTTATGTGACTATAACCCAGATACACCAAGTCAGGTCCTACTGATATTGGGAGCTCAGAGTATCTATGTGAAATATAACATTATATATATATAAAGGAATGTATAACTGGTGTTATATAAGATGTCAGTGCAAACTCACAATAAGATTATCAGACATAAAAGATTAAGAAACTGAGGTGACAGAAATCTACTTAAAAATTTTTAAATAAAGAAATAATATGAATTTTCAATGATATTATCAGACTAATTGAAGTTCATAAAACATCTTTATAGGAACTAAACATTAAACTGGATATCAAATATATATAAAGAAACATATAATCAACCAGACTATTGAACTTATTAGAGGAAAAGAATATAAAAGTATATTATATCAGATTATCTGAATTTGTAGTCTAGTTAAAGATTATTAGTTCTAAGTTGTGACTAGTAAAAAATAATAGAGAAAATGTCAAAAAGATAAGTCTAAGATTTTAGTAAACTTTATAAGAATAGAAATAGTATAATATAGTAGTTAAATAAATAATCATTATGACTACAAATATTAAGTAACTATAGTATATTGCATAAAACTAGGTCAGTATATGTAGAACATAAAAATTCTAGTAAGTTTCTTATTAAAGATAAAATAGTTCTAAAGATACTAACTAGCATTGGAAACTTGAATGGATATAGTCTTAAAAATATTCTCATAAGACAAGGAGGATTACATATATAGAAGATTTAAATAGACAAAACCTCTAGTTGGTTTGCAGATATGATATTTAGTATAAAATTTATATAATAATATAAAAGCAAATTACTTAAATTAGATATCAAAAGTATATATGTAACTAGTTGTAATCTTCAATATAAGTGAACTTTTGGGGACAACCCATGTTCTATATATTTGAATAAAAATGTCACATTCTAAAGATATAGACTTTAATATTAAAAAAAAATTATTACTAAATTAAAAAAAATTAATATAGATAATTAATTTGTTCTTGAAACAAATTCTATATTTTCAAAAACTGATGAATATAAAAAACAAAAAACATATTTGTAATAATTTTTTTTTGATAATTTGTAATAAAAAAAAAAGTTAAAAATTGATATTAAAATAATAATATAAGGTATAGAAATATAAAAAAATTGAATAATAAACCAGTTTTTGTAATTTTCTGAAATTGAATATAACTTTTAATTTTATATTTAATGTAATAATGAGAATAATATAACAATAACATCAAATTAAAAAAAAATAAATTATTATTTTTTATATTCTTACAAAAACAGAAATATATATATATTTTAAGTTTTGTGAAAGATTATATTTAATGTTTTGAATTAGATTAAGTTCTGATTAGAAATATTTAACTTGAAATTTTTAGATTAAATATTAATTTGAACTGAATTTGACCAACTTGACTCAAAAATTATCTATAAATATTTTTAGATAATAGTTTAAATAAAACTGCTAATTAGATTTCTTTAACAATATTGTTATAACAGATTTTCAATTTTGATTAATTAATGATTACAGATTATAAAATTTTGATTTATATTATATAATTTACTAATTTTTGGTTATAATTTTTTTTATTAAAAATATAGAAATTTTAGAAAATAATCTTGTATTAAATATTTTATTCATTGTTCTTAGTTAATTAAAATCAAGAATCTATTATAAAAGTTATAAGATAAAATTAATAAAAATTTTTTAATTCTATGAATTATATAATAAAAATATAAAAACTTTCATTGATTTTGATGATTTTTACTATAATAGTTATAAAGTATATTAAGTTTGAATTTGATTAGCTAATTTTAATAGTTATTATTATATAAATTTTAAGAACAAAATGCATAACTAAATTCATTTTTTAAAAAATTTTAATATATTAGTCTTAAAATTTCAGGTTGGATTCAAGTTGACTTATAATTCAACTTGATTTAATCTGTTTAAAACATTAATATATCTAATGATTAAGTTTTATAAAAATTTTTTAATATTTTATTTTGGTTTATATGTCAGAATTGAAAAAAGGTTTTATAAATTACAAATATATTAATTTTATTTGCAGAATTATATATATAATAAAAAAAACTGAGAATAATAAAAGTTAGTTCAGAAAAATTATTATAATAAGATATAAATAATGATATTTAACAAATATTATTTTAATAAGATTTTTTAAATAATAATTCTTTATTAGAAATATGTATTAGTATGAACTCCAACTAATACAATGTTATTAAAATTAATAATCATCTTATATTTCAATTAACTATATAATTTAGTATAAATCAAAAACTATAACCAATTTTGGTAATATATTCTTAAAGTTTTTATACTAATATCTTGTATAATCTTTTGATTTGCACTAAATTATATATTTAATTAGAATAATTAATTGTTATTTTTATAAATAAAATAATTTTAAAAAAATATTTTATTTTTTTTAATAACTGATATTATTACAAATTTAAATTTTAAAATTCTCATATCTTTTTAAATATTAACAAATATTTAATTATTATTTTTTGATGTTAAAAGAAGAGATACCTTTTATAAAATAGTTAAAATATTATAATACAGAATCTTAGTTTTTATATGTCTCATATTATATAAAATGAAACTATTTGTATATTATTCAAAATAAATTAGAGAGAATTAAAAGAAAACTGTTTTTATTAAATTTAAGAAATTAGAATTAAATAAATAGGTATTAATAAAATTTTATTTTGTATATAAAAAATAAAACTAAATCTTTTTTTAAAGCTAAACAATTTAAAAAGAAGAGTTAAACAGCTAGAAAGAATAACAAAAAGATATAGAGTCAAAATTTCTCTGTTGTTAGAAAGGTAGTTTTTCTTTTTGAATAAGTATAAAAAAAAAACTTAAATAAATATAAATTTTGTTTGATAGCTTATATTGAATTATTTAAAATAAAAAGAAAAATACTTATTAAAAGAAATGTAATAGTTATTGAATATATTATTAAAAGATAACTAGTTGTTTATTCAAGATGAGTTTGCTATTAACAGATAGTTTCTAAACATGTATTATGTTTTTCACTTATCTTAATTTTTTTTTTAACTTTATAAGTTTGATAATTTACTTGTTCATTTTTGTAAATAACTGAAAAAGATCAGAATTTATAAGTAGAACTCTTATAATCAAATAGAAGTATTTAGAAGTTTTAAGAATTTGAATTTTAATAATTAATATTAATAATATATGTTTGTTTTTATTGGTTTATAAATTTAATGTTTGTTCTTAAGTATTTTACAAATATTTAAATAAATACAAAAATAAGAATCAAAATTATATTTAATTTTAGTTTGTTTAACTGAAACAAAATGTTATTTGAGATTAGAATAGCATAGCAGGTTTTTATTATAATTGATTGATTTTTGTAAATTATTCTGTTATATAAAAAATATTATTAATTAATCGAAATCATTTGCAATAATTAATAACCAAATATTTAAATTGACATAAAATAAATACATTACTACAAACTCTTAACAACTTTAAACTTAAGACTATCATTTTAGTACAAACAGAAACAAAAAAATAAAATAAAATAAAATAAAATAAACAAATAAAAAGCTAGAACCTATTATATAAGATAATATAAAATGTATAAAAAATTTTTTTAATCATATATAATAACAATTAACTAATATTACTGAATTATAACTTTAATTCTAAATACAGAAAAACAGTAAACTTTCCTAAAAACACACTCAATTTCTGACCCAAACATATCCTTGATCTTCAGTTTTCTTATACATTTAGAAAAATCTGTAATTTTAGATGTGGCATCACGCTTAACCTCTTATAAAGTTCACAAACCATGTTTCCTGCTTCGTATTATTATCATACTTTACTGACAGTGCATATTTGTCGTTAAGATAATAAATAAAATAGATTAACATATAAACTTTTTGAAAAGACTTATTTATCAAGCTTAATAGATTGCAAATTTTATATTTATGCTTATTTGCCAAATTGAAACGCCCAGACATACCTCTCATCTAACTTCCGAATTACCTTAAATTACCTTAAATTACCTTGGTATATTGTAGAGCCGAAGGTGTACTTTCTAGATTTTTATGTGTAACCCCTGCAGTTTTGTATTTGTGACGGCAAATCGTTACTTTAATAAGACTTTATATGATGAGATGATCTATGAAAATTAGCCAATCATGATAAAGCCCACTATGCTGAGAATGGGTTAGATCGTAAAATTATTAGATTTGGTAATTGATTGATTCGTATATTTAAATTCATTCTATAAATAAATTATATTGGTATAAAATTTTTAAAATCAATGACCTTTATTAAGAATGCATTTTTTTAAAAATCTGCTGTTCGTAAATAAAGAAATATAAAGTCATTGAACCCTTATGTTCAACTTGAGGAGATGCACTGGACCCTATTTTTACTAATGCTATTATTTAGCATTTATTTGTTTTATATGATCAATTATTTAATAACTATCTAATCGAGAAATAATTATATTGATGTTTGATTATGTATTCAGAAAGCTTATCTGTTATTGTTATGATCTGATTTTAAATCCGTACGTACATACGGAAAGTACTTATCATTATCAGTTATGTACACGCACATACGTACGTACGTACTGTACATACTTACGTTCATGCGGCACGTTACGGTAAGTCACTTGATTACGTGTACTTCATCCCCCCTGCTGCGGAATGATAAATTTCTAAAACAGCTTAATAATATGTACCAGTACGTCATGATCCCTGTCCTTCCCGAAACAGGAAACCCCCTTACATGATCACGTGATGCATTTAAATAAAGTTCGATACCTGGAATACAGATCCCCTTTATCCTTTCTTCTTGCCCTTTAATGTTACTAATGATGCATGCATAGCCTTTTTTTTTCTTTTTTCTTCCACTTTATCAAAAATTAAAAAAAATATAGGCTTTGTACGCACATACTAACTGCGTTTACATCGATATTAACGATATTAACGATTATTAACGATACATTTGGAAATTAAATCGAACAAATCAAAATATTTTAATAAATCAAAATGGAATCTGAACAATCTATTACTAGTCCAATGTTTACTAATTCACTTATTATGGAACCTTCAACAAAACTTAATGGTATTACATCTATTGCACGAGATCCTTCAAGGTCATCAGTGGCCGAACTTAGACGATTATCTAGTATGTCAGTTAAAAAAGATCTTTCAGATTTACAAATTCCAACAATAACTGAAAATGCTGAAGATGTTACTGGTGTGTAATAACAATAAAGTGATTCGTTAAATTCTTGAAACACATTCGTTTCATTAATATATATATACATATATATATAACTTTAATTATTAATAGGTTTAAAAGGCCGTATTCGTCTTCAAAAAACTGGTGAAAGACGTAATTCACGTAATTGGATGGATCAGCAACGAAAAAATCTTCAAGCTTATGAATACTTGTGCCACATTGGAGAAGCTAAAGAGTATGCATTATAATTACAATTATTATTGTTGTTAATAATCATGATAATAATAATAATAAGTTAATAACAATAATAGTAATAATAATAATAAATGTCAATCTTAATGCTTAATAGTATTTATTTAAATTTATTCTTGTTAAATCATTATCATCATTATTATTAATTGATCCATTATTATGATCAATTCATTATCTTATAACTTATCATGCATTATTATGATTCATTTATTCATGTTATTAATTTATTCCTATTATTCATTTATAATTATTATTATTAATTTATTGTTATTATTACTGATTTATTGTTATTAATTTATTGTTATTAATTTATTGTTATTAATTTATTGTTATCAATTTATATTGTTGTTACTATTATTAATTCATATGCCACTATTTTTAACCTATTGTTACTATTTCTGACCTATTTTACTATTTCTAATTCTGATAAATTTATTAGATGGATAGAATCATGCATTGCAGAAGAAGTTGATCCAATTATAATGTTGGAAGAAAGCCTTAGAAATGGTATTGTGCTTGCAAAACTGTCCAAATCAATCGAACCATCCGTTGTTGGAAAGATCTTTACAGTAATTAATCAATTCTAAAAAAATTATACATATATATATATTATTTTATTTTATTCACTAATTAATTATTTTAGTCTCAAAGATTACAATTTCGTCATTCGGATAATATAAACTTTTTTTTTGCTGCTATACAAAAAGTTGGGTTGCCTAAAGTAAGTATATATATATATTATTATTACTTTATTATTACTTTTATTAAATAACTTTATGAAATTCTTTAGATTTTTTGGTTTGAATTAACTGATTTATATGAAAAAAAGAATATTCCAAAAGTAATTTATTGCATACATGCCTTAAGGTACTGCTTAAATTATTTTTTTAGAAAATTTCTTATTTTATAACTATGTTTGATAATAAATATCTTATCCAAAATATACTCATTTACTCATATACTTATTTACTTATATACTCATATATTCTAAAATTGCTTTATCAATAATAAGTCATTTGTTATCAAGAAGAGGTCTTACAGTTCGAATTAAAAATCTAGTGGGAAAATTGGAATTTACTGGTATGTAGATGTGTTGAAATATATATATATATATTTGCATTATTATCATAGTTTTAAAGTATTTATAGCGTTCAACCTTTTGCTTTTACAGATGAACAATTACATTTGACACAAAGGGGATTAGATGCATCAGGAGTAGTTATGCCAAGTTTTGCTAATGTTGGAAATGTATTATCTGCTGAATTAAACGAACCTCCACCTATGGAAATGGCGGATATTATAAAAGGTTCAGAAGAACTGTCAGTAGAACTATCAGAAGAATTACCAGAAGAATTATCAGAGGAATTATCAGAAGAATTATCAGAAGAATTATCAGAAGAGGAGAGTATGTAATCCATATAACACATAGTATAGATAACACTTTATTTAGATAATTTATTATTTCTTTTTCTTTATTTCTAATTCTCATAATTCTCATTTTTTAACTCTTTATTCAGAAAGAGCAAAATATTGGTCCGAAAATCAAAATGCTATTGTACGATGTCAAGCAATTGCACGTACTTATATTGCAAGGAAACATTTACTGGAAAGACGTGCTTTACATGAATATTCTTTACCTTTCATAGTTCGACTTCAGTCACAGATTAGAGGTTGGTTAGTTCGTGTAGAATGGAATCGACGATTAAATCAAATGGAAAAGTTAGAAAAATGGGCTGTAAATGTATGTTAATTTTTCGTATTTTTTGTTTATTGTAAAACAATCTTGTCAATTTTATTTATACAACTTTATTGTATAATATATATTATAATTTTGATGTTTTATATTATTTATATTTTATAGCTTCAATCCCTTGCACGTGGCGCGTTGGCTCGATCAAAATTTCGTGATAGGTCCACTTATTATCAAAAAAATGTTGACAAGATTATTAAAATTCAAAGTTTATATCGAGCTAAACATGCTGGAGATGCTTATAGGAGCTTAAGTAAATGTTTTTATTTACAACTTTCCCCGATAATTATTATTGCTAATAAACTAATATACATTCATGGATATAGCATTAGGGAATAATCCTCCTGTGGCAACTATAAAAAACTTTATTCATTTATTAAATGATAGTGATTTTGATTTTGATGAAGAAATTGGTAATTTCTCTTGTTTCCGCTTTGAAATAATTAAAAGACTATTACCTCCTAATTTTTTTTTCTACGTAATCTAACTTTTTCCACATAGATTTGGAACGTTTACGCCAAGCTGTCATTCAACGTATTAGAGAGAATAATCAATCAGAAGATCTATTGAATCAACTTGATATAAAGATAGCTCTTTTGATTAAAAATCGTATAACTATTGATGAAGTTTTGGCTGTAGCAAATCCAAGAAAACGAAATCGTCGTCTTTCTCAACTTAATTCACCTCAAAGTCCTTTCTCATTAAAATCTCTTGATAAAGTATCACATCGTCGTTTAGAACTTTATCAACAATTATTTTATTTATTACAAACTCAACCAATATATCTTGCAAGATTATTTTTTATTATGAACAAAATGGGTTTCCCTGATAAAACTAAAAAATTAGTTGAGGGTGTAGTATTAACATTATTTGGTTACGCACAAAATGCAAGAGAAGAATATTTGTTACTTAAATTATTTCAAAAAAGTATGATACAAGAATTAGAAAATATGGATTCATTACAAGAATTTTTACGAGGAAATTTCATGTTTATGAAATTAGTTGTGCATTATAATCGTGGGGCAAAAGAAAGAAAATTTCTTAGAGATCTTTTTTCCCCATTAGTTAAAAAAATAATGGATGATGAATTAATGGATTTGGAAACTGATCCTTTAAAAATTTATCGAAATTTAATTAATGTAGAGGAATTAAGAACAGGATTACCATCAAATCGACCAACTGATATTACTCAACAAGATGCATTAAATGATCCTGAAACTAGAACTGTATTTATTCATCATTTACAACGACTTCGTAAGGAAACTGAAACTTTCTTAACTGCTATTACTAGTTCAATTGAAAAAATGCCTTTTGGAATTAGATATATTGCTAAAGAATTAAAAAAATCTTTGATTACAAAGTTTTCTACTGAAAGTGAAGATTCTGTAATCAGAGTAGTTGGACATTTGATATATTATCGTTACCTAAATCCTGCTATTGTGTAAGAATTTTTTACTATAAATATTTTTTGTTACAATATTTGTTTTCGTTGTTATAATACTTATAATACTTATAACACTTGTCTTTATTATATTAGAGCACCTGAGGGATTTGATGTTATTGATACTGTTGTTAGCCCAATGCAACGTAAAAATTTGGCTGAGGTTTGTTATGTTAAAATCTTTTGATCACGTATATATTTTATTCATTTATATCTAAATTATCTAAATTATTTAAATCAAATTCATTTTATACAACAGATTTCAAAAATGTTAAACCAAATTTCCGTAGGAAAATTATTTACTGACGATAATATATATCTACAACCACTAAATGAATATGTTGCATATGCGTCAGATAGATTTTTAAAATTCTTTAAAGAAGGTATGTAGTAATAAAAAAACATACATATATATATAGTTTTATTTACTTAAATATACAATTATATAATTGAAAATTTAAATAGTTACGGAAGTTGGTGAAGCAGAATCATTCTTTGGTATCGATGAATTCGATGATCTAACCAAAACCAACAAACCAATCATATATATATCACCAATTGAAGTTTTTTCAATGCATGAATTATTAATGCAACGATTAGAAAATATAGCACCACAACCTAATGATATATTACGACAAATATTTCATGAACTCGGTGATGCACCACCTACAGAAGAAGATCCGAATGATGCTGGTACAAAAGAAGTATCGTTAACACTTACAAGTAGATTGGCTTTAGAAGCAATGAATGATCCAGATGCTGAAATTAAACATTTATTTGTTGAAACAAAACGTCTTGTACTCTTAATAATGCGTGTTCAAAATGGTGAAAATCTTTTAGATATACTTGTAAAAGCAGTTACGGAACAAGATGAAAAAATTTATGCAGAAATTTGTAAAGCTGATAAAAAAAAGAAAGAACGTCAACCAATAGATGGTTCATATGATATCACAGAAATGAAATTTTTAGATTTAAAGAAATTAACTCTTCAGAATATATTAAGGCTTGAGAAGGAAAGAAAGATTTATCGAAGGACTAATTATCAAGAGTTGTTGAATGCTATCGCTGTTGATATCAGGAACAAACATAGAAGGAGAGTGCAGAGGCAGAAAGAATTAAGGCAATTAAGGCAAACGTTGGTGAATTTGGATGAAAAAAGAGTACACCTTGATGATCAGATTAAGACTTATAATGATCATATTGATGTTTGTATGCAACAATTGACTAACAAGAAAGGGTAAGATTTTTATCATTTATATTTAATTCCGGATCCTATCATTTTCCCGACAAGTTAAGCCCACATTAGGTTAGGGTTAGGTCAATTGTTGTCGGTATTTTATTTGTCGGAAAAATGAGAGACCCTAATTCATAGCCCTTACAATTACAATTAATACACTTTTATTTAAATATTTTTCAGTAAAAAACATCGCTTGGTTCTTCCATTTACTCGCCAATATTTCCATATCAGAGAACTTCAAAAATCTGGTAAAGTTCCCCGGTTTGGTTCATTTAAATATACAGCTCAACGTCTACGTGAAAAAGGTGTATTACTTTCTATTAGCGGATATTCAACTTTTGACAAGATTAGTTTTACGATATCATCAGATGAAGTGGGAATATTTTCAATAGTAGCTTCATTTGCTGGTGTTCCTGTACCTGGTGCTTCAATGGAACTTAGATTGGAAGATTTATTACAAAGTCAATTTAATAATACACAAGTTATGAGTCTTTTTGATGGTGTCGCTAAAGTTAATGTTAATTTATTGATATTTTTGATTAATAAGAAATTTTTTGTGTAAAAATAATTTTTAGTATGAACTATTTTGTACATTTGATACTAGTTTTTTGTTATATTTTTTTTTTTTGTATTTTTATTTACTTTTTGTCTATAATTAACTTCATAATCTTTACCGAAATGATTATCATAACAAACAACTGTCCTTTTATTTAACAATATAATATAAATTAATATATAACATTATTTTATGAAATATTTTTTTAACGTTCCTTTTTAATCTTATCGTGTTATTATTGTATTATATTTTTTTTAGTTATGATTTATTGTGGCTGTATATTTGAATTTTAGTACTGTATTTTCTCGCAATACCATCTATTGAGTACGCGAGTGTGCGTTATTTTGTAATAAAAATTGTTCGTTCGGTGTGGTTATATAATTTACATTGATCGTGTCGGTGTCGACTCAGAACGCGTATCATCAGTATTTAGCAAATTGACTATGAATAATTGTGACCGTTCGTGACCGAACCCATCCCTAATCAAGACAATCACTTGCCAAATTCGATGAACTTTTTTTTTTTGCAAGAGAACCGCAACGACCCTAGCATAACCTCCAAGATCAGTTACGTAATCGGTGTTTAAAATTTTGATTACAAAAAACAATTCGATAAAAATTTTGAATTTTATCAAGAAAATAAAAAGTTAAATTCCAAGTTAATAATTTTCTATTCTATTAACATATTGAAAGTGTTTGATTGTTTAAAGAAATACTTTAAACGACTTTTATTTCCTGGTATGAAAAATAGTGTTCAACACGATCCTTTATTTAGACAATAAAAAATATTTTTATTTCTTCCATTCCATATTTTTGGAAGACTTTTCGCGCACTTCATTTTTGAATCAATGTTCTTAAATATTCGGTTTTTTTTTATTTTATATACTTTCGAAGAAATAAACATCCATTTTTCCAAGAGGATTAATAAAAAAAAAACTGCTTGTTAAAAAATACGAACAAAGAATATGTTAATTATTCGACATGTCTTATGTGAACACTGAACAATTTTTGTGTAAGTTACTCGGCCACCTAATACAATATACAAATTTACATTATCTCTTAAGAGGTGAATGTGTTTGTATTAGGAGGTCGGATAAGTGTATTATCATTATTGGTTAAATTGTGGCTGATTTCTTCACAGCAGATACCGCATTATGACGTGCCGAAGATCGCGCCATAATGCGGTACAATAAGTTATCAAGATCAATAACAAGTACGAATTAGATTCGGTCATCGGAATTCTTTTTCTTTTTTTTAATCAATGAGATCATTTTATAAACTAGGTAAGGCTAGCATAGCGAACTTAAAATCTGATTGGATGGTTGATCAAATGTTACACAAGTATGTTTTACATATTAGCATAATGTTTCTTAACACAAAAATTGAGACGCAATTTCTGGAATGTACATGCAGAGGTGAAACAAAAAAATTATAAAGAATACATATTGCTCTATTAGTAGTTAAAGTAATTTGACAATTTTCAAAGTAGTTTAGAAATTAGTTTAGAAGAGTTTTTTTTAGTTTATTGTAATTAACAATTTATTAAAGTAGAAATAAATGCAAAGTAATTACTTAGCAACCTTACAATATTGCAATAAAGAAACATTTTTTTAAATTAAAAAAAAGAAAAAAAAAGAAGTTTAACATTACAATTTAAAGAATTAAAACAATATTAACTATAATTATAAGGATTTTGGTTATTTATTATAACTAATTTAGTTATAATACCAGGTTCAAGTAAACATTTAAATTTGGTTAAAAAGATATTATGTTAAAAATATTATAATTGTTTAATAGTAAATATTAAAAAAACAAAAATTGATGTTTTTCCTTATCTCAAACATAATTTATATAAATTTATAACAAAAAACAATAAAGAAAACAAAAAATACAAAAAAATTTTAAAATAAATAGTTAGATTTTTTGAATTACTATTGAAAATAACTATGTATCAATATTATTAATATAAAAATAATAAGTATCTTAAATATATTAATATATTAGATTATAAGAAAAGAATTTAAATAAATTTAAACCAATTTGAAGATAAGGCATATATTTTAACAATTCTAGCATAACTAATAATTGAGGATGCAGTCATATAATTTTTTAACCAAAAAAATTACTTGTTGTAAAAAAGATAATACATATATGATAGTTAAAATATATTAGTTTCTTCAACTTAGTATATAATATTAGTAAAGAATTTAAACTTAAAGTGCAATGATAATGCTATTATTTATTGTGTTTATATTTTTTTAATATTTTTTTTTATATTTAAAAAGCATATATATTACATTGCATATATAAAATAAATATTTTTATTGATTTAAAAAGAATTTATTTTATTATCAATTTCTAATTACATAAAATATTTTTTATATTTTATAAATTGTATAAATTTATATTAATATATTAACAAAATTTAAAATAAGCAAAATTATTTTTAAAAAAATTATTAAAATATGCAGATTTTTTGGTTTAAAAATGTCATTAATAAATTCTATAAGTAAAATTAATCTTATTTCTATATTATCAAGAAAATTTTGATGATTATGCCAATTTTTAGATTTAGCAAGAATACACTGAGCCTAAATGTAATAATAATTTAGTAATAATAATAATAATAATAATAATAATAATTACTGTATATAAAACTTGAAATAATTGTATATATTTTTGTTTAATTATAAAATTATCTCTTGTTTCATCTATTTTATTCATCTCATCTGCTTTAATTATTTCATTTACTTTATTTATTTTATTTATTTTATTCAATTTATTTTTTTATTTACTTTATTTATTTTATCATTTACTTTATTCACTTTATTTATTCTAATTATTTTGCTTGTTTTAGTTAGTTTATTTACTTCAATTGTTTTACTTACTTTATTTAATTCATTAGCTTCATTTATTTTACTAGTTTTATTTGTTTTTATTGCATTGTATAATAAATATTTATTGTTATCATTATTTATAAAATTATAAGCTATATGTATTTCAATCCAAGAATTATTAGATGTTATTGAAATTAATAGATATGTTGAGTTTTGACAGACCTATTATTGAAATAATATATATTAATGTTAATTATATTTTAAATTTAAATATTAATTATATAATAATAAAATAATAGTTGCATATTAATATATATACATATATTATAAAAAAATATCAATGATTTGAAACTAAGTAGAATGATCAAATGTTTACATATTAAAAATTAATTTGTTGCAAAATATAGACAAAAACAAATCCAGTTTTTATAATTAGTTAGATACTTGTCAAAATTATATAACTATTTTGTTAAAGAATTCTATTCTTTTTAAAATTCTTTTTAAAATTCTTTCTGTCATGAGGTAATTTGACCTCCATAATATAATAACTTAAATGTTTCAATTTAATATGCAACAACCTTAAATATTAAAAAAATTTAATAAAAAATATAAACAAATAAATAAATAGTTTTTTTTTTTTAAAATATTAAGGTGAGTACTTGCAACTCAGAATTTTATTAATAGTATATTTGATTAATGATTGCTTTACAACCACAAGAGGCAATCATGAAGAGAGTGTACAACTAGTTATTCATACAACTTTAGTCATTGTCTAATTTAAGTAATCCACCCAAAGGTTCTACACTAGCTGCCATACCTAGAACCTACTTGTAGGTTCTCTATTTAACCACTCTGTTTCTGTATCCATCT